>JAGFPH010003186.1:118060-160916 GCA_018207615.1 Philaenus spumarius | reverse complement strand
GACAGAGATTTTTATTTTTATGTAGAAGAGAAGCAATTTTACTTTCTTCCCAATATACGTAGTATATGGAGAAAGTATTGTTTTCGTCCAAATTTTTGAATTTGAATTTTTAGTGGAATTATCTGTTTTGGTGCTCCCTGAACCCCCAAAAATTGTTTAGTGGAATTATCTGTGTTGGTGGTCTCTGAACCCAAAAATATTTTTAGTGGAATTATTCGTTTTGGTGCTCCCTGAACCCAAAAAAGTGTTTTTTATATGATGTCTGTTCGTGTGTCTGTTAGGATGTGTACAGTGCTGGAGACCATACCAACGGTCCGATATTGATGAAATTTGGTATGTAGGTGTAGTACTAGAATATCTCCAGGCAGTTTTTTCATTTTTCAAAATTTTTGATTTTGTAAGGAGTTTTAACCCCCCAAAAACAAGAAAAATCAAAAATTTTCAAAAACAGCTCTAACGATTTTGATAAAATTTGGCTTATTTGTAGCCCATAATGTACCCTATCATATGGAAAAAAAACACATATTTCTAAAAACTTTTGTTTAGGTAATAATAATAACTGATTTTTGGCCAAAAAAGGGGTTGTTTTTCAAAATTTTTCAAAACCTTTTTTAGGGCATCTATACAGGCCTAATTGACATGTTTGGTGCAAATTTGTTTGAAATCGATTGAATAGTTTTAGTAATAATAATATTTATAAGTTAATATTTTGAATGAAACTAATATGAAACTTAATATGGGAAACATACATCTAATATTTTCCATGGTATGTCCTACTTTTGAAATTCTAAATAACCACCTCCTATGCTACTCTTGGGAAGGTATAAAGTTTCAACTGGGAGAAAGTATGTGACAGTTATCTGGTACCGTTTATTTAAGTTATAAAATATGACCAAAACGTGATACGGTAAAGCAGTACACTTCAAACTTTACAAATAGGCTTAGTAAAGAATCAAGTTTTCATAATTTTAATAGTAAAAGTTGTTTAAATTATAATATAACGTAAGCTTTTGTCGTTGTTTGAGTTTGCTATTAAAAATGTTGGTTGTAAAGAATAATTGCCTGATTCTAAATTGGACAATTCGGTTCCTATAGTAATAAATCTAAATGTTTTCAAGAAATGTGCGTTAGTTCAGTATAGGCCTAACCTAAAATTGTGTTAAGCTTATGATCAGAATCAGCTGTTTTATTGGTAATATGTAACAACAGATGTTTGAATTACAATACAGTAAGCCTTTTTCGTTTGTGTTGATTTTTATTTTGTTAACTTAAACAGTTTTTTGTACAAAATAATGAACTGATTCTAAATTTGCTAAGTCGGTTGCTGTGGCAATGAATGTCAAAGCATTCAACAAACATATGTTGGTTCAGAATAAGCCACACTTATACTTGTGTTGCTAAGCTTTTGATTCAAATCAGCTGTTTTATGTGTTACAGGGCTGGGAGTGAAACCCTGTATTTTGACTAGTTTCAACCATTAAAATCAATATTTTGCAAAATCATTTCTTAGTGTACTTCTAGTCTGAAAGAATTCTGAAAATGTTAAGGCTCTGTCATAGTTTTGGCTATACATTGATTATGTATAATAGTTTTAACCTGCCGGCTGACTACTTACATCCACAATGTCCTTGAACACAACAGGTGGCTCTCTCTGTTTCTTCTTCTCTTCCCTCTCCCTCCTTTCCTCCGCTTCCAACTCTTCTGCTACGTCCGAAGGTAACCTCCCTCCACCGCCTCCGTCAGCATCGTTCCCTGAGATCACTTCTACAGTATCTGACATCCTTACTCTTGTCCTACGTGGGGAGTTACTATCACTGAAAACAAAACTTTAACATTATATACCGGAAACGTTTGTATACAATGATTTCACCGATTTAGTTGAAATTTTTACTGTGTTAGGTATCTTCTCCCGGAAGATTTGTTGTTAATGAAGCTAATCCCCCATCTTTACTTTTCAATCAACTTAAAGATGTTTGAAACTCAGTCAAAAACAATAAAGCAGAAAACATTTCTTCAAATTTGTATACAATATGTAAATAAAACATAATTCTGTAAAAAATGTATAATAACACGAGATGCGACAGTAATAATTTTTGAAAATGTTTTTCAACTGCAAAAAGCCGACAAATGAACAACAATTAAAGTGTTTGATATATGAGGAGCCAATAAGAGTTCTTTTAATAAAGAGAGGCAACTACATTAGAAGCATCCCAAGTTTCTTTCTTCTTTTTTTCTTCGAGGTGAACGGACGTGTGGCCGATAATTAGCAATAATGCTACAGAGAAGAAATGTTATTTAAATTTGTCGGGTGTTAGAAAGAAGTAATTAAATACTAATACTAATATAAACTATATTTTTTGTATAAATGAACATTTGGACAATAATTGGTAAACTTTGTAAATTTCATTTTATTCAAATTTAGATTTTTTTAGTCTGCTGATAGAATTCAAAATTTTGATAAATTAAGATTAAATTGAGTCTTTTTAATTTTTTTAAATAAGATTGTTATAAGATCTTTTGATTATGTGCTATATTTTGTATGTATTCATTGTTTTTTCTGGCTGTATAATGATTTCTAATATGTTTGAATAAACGTTCAAAGTTGTTCGAAACAATGTCTTAAATTTCATTGTTTGCCACAAACGTCCATGTAGCGATTACTTTAGCAGTAACGAAACACACCCCGGAAAATCAAATTAAAGTAAAATGTTTTGTGTAAAAGATGATATGCATACTTATAAAATAGGACGCATGTGAGATTATTTAGCGGGAGAAGTGCTTGCCATGTATGGTGCAAGGCTGTGCAACATATACTTTGCACTATGACGTAGGTGAGCGGGACAAAGCAATGTAATCACAGATGAAGTCATATTGCATAGATGAATTATATGTGAAGGATTGACAGATGTTTTAAAAGTAAACAAAGTAAGTTTTTTGAGGTTAAGTGTTTGTTTTTGATTTTAAAGTAAAGTAGATAGAACAAAGAGTGTTTTTTATTGAAATTAAATAATAAGGTGAGTGTTAAGCAAAGGATAATTCACATAAGATCTGTTAATTAAATTGAACAATTTTTTTATTTTTAACTTAGAATTTTTCTAGACAAAAATTTTTTTACAAGTTTATTTATTTTTTATAAAGCTTAACGTTATAACTGTCATCACACCTTATATGTACATATTCTCCAAACAAAACATGCCAAAACATTGGATATCACTGGTTATAGAATTATTTATAAAAGTCTTAGTACTGCTGGACTTCCTTGCCAGTAATTAGCTTCGGTCTTGGAAGGTTTAATTATAAGCTCTGAAATATTCAATTCACACAATAGCATACATAAACAGCTTCCGGCTCTGCTACAACCCTGCTGTAAGGTTTAACTAAAGCTACATACTCATTTTTTAAATTTTTGAATAGATTTTACGAAACACGTGAACGAATTTATTTTTCAAATCATTCGTCTCAAAGTAAATGTGATTGTGAATCATAAATAACCTGGAATATTTACGCCTTCTTGAGTACAAAGAACAGCGGTTCACCTGGACGACCAATAAGTGCCAGGTAATTCCAATACAAAAAAACCAAGACATCTGATTGACTGAAAAGAGTAAGGGGTCGAAAACGCCCATCAGAGGAATTCGAGCAAGGGTTGAACATAGCGATGCTGGTCCTATCACTGGAATGAAACTACTGGTCTAGACAGTCAAAGAGATTTATCTGATTTTTCTAATTGAAAGCTGTTAGTCTGTCTATGGGTAAACAATATCTAAGACAGACAACAATAGGTTGACTGGAGAAATATCATTCTGAGAAAATCAGACGGTGAATGGAAGTTAACTTTAGAGAGAATTGACAAAATACTAAACTTTCTGCAGAATGAAGGCCCTCCAACGGTTTAAATGAAGATTGAGCAGGACGGGATCATTATCATAAAAAATTCAATCGCAAGGCTCCTAAATTCAAAAAAAAAAAACACCCATTGTGTTTGGTGGGTAAACATTTTTAAATTTCTTGTTAGATTTTCTTAAGTTGGAGATAAAATGCTGTGTATGTAAAGTGTACAAGACAAAATTGTTACAAATGTAAGAGACTATAAAGAAATTTAAAGTTAACACACAAAGTTCTCTAACGTCCAGCTTAGTAGAAACAAATACTTTGGGATCTTATCAGATTAGAAACATTCTGGGGCAGGTCAAACGGATGTGGTTGAAACCCAGTCAGAGCAGTGTTGTTCCATTACTCGAACTCTGCTTCTGGGCTAAGGCAGGCAAAGATGTTTATCAGTCTCCCTAAGCCTAAAAGCTTCTGTTAATGAGCAGAAAAGATCTTAGGAAGATTGTAATATTCTGACTGGTCACTGTCCTGTCGGATACCACCTCAACAAAATGGGGTTGGTTTCAGATGACACCAGTCGTTTCTGTTCTGTTGGGAAGGAATCAGCTCAACACTTGCTGCGTGAGTGAGGCTCTCACTCGCGGGAGATTTATGGAACTTGGAAGAGTGTCAGATGTGTTATCAGCCGTTTTTTACATCCTCCAGAACTTAAAAATAGTGGTGTATTGCACATCAGTTAATTTTTTTATTCAAAATTATATTATTTACTAAGGAAAGTAAGGTTTTCAATTTATTTCAGAAATTCTCTCACAAGCGACAAAAAGAAATTCTGGTTTAGGCTATACTGTATTTGCTTTTTACAGTTATTAACACCATTTACTTTATTTAAAAAAAGGCATAAACAACTATTCAGGGACAGAAAATATTACCATAAACGCGGTAAGTCCACCGTTACTACTATGAATGGAATCCAAAATCCCTCTCGATGTCGCAGAGCCTTAAACTGTGTCGGAAAAAGGAAATAAAAAAATCAAACACAAAAATAAGCAAAATAAAAAAGTTTATTTGCAAAAAAAAAAGCACCAAACTTAAACAAAGTGAGAATGTTAGAACACGCACACACAGTCCCTTGCCTGCTTCCTCCGTCGAGTCGCAACTCGTTACTGTCACTGTGTTTGTGTTTACCCTCTCGACGCTTCTTCTTGTTCTTCTTGCGCTCTCTTCGTGCTAGTTTCTCATTCAGTACGTTACGACGTTCTTCCAAAGCGATTGAGTTTTGTCTAATTGAAAAAACTGAAATTAACTAATTGTATCGTTGGTTTGTTTTCACACAGCCTCGTCGTGTGCACTGTACACGCCTTCATTTCCCTTATTCACACTTTAATTAACAGCATGACTGTGGAACTGGATAATATTTTTTATAATAAATGCAATCAAGTTATATACAAACTTCATTCATAAAACTTCAATTCTTTTCTAAACCAGCATAATGTTTAAAAAAAAATTAATTTCCATGCTATAGAAAAGATTGATTTTCGTAGGATTGAGCCAATTTTGGGACGCGTACATAAATACTAATGATCATTACTTATTTTTTTAAATTAGAGATCCTTTGAATCATGCTATGTTACTTATTTTTTTTTTATCTAGCAATCCTTTGAATCATGTCTATGTTACTTATTTTTTGAATTAGCAATCCTTTGAATCAAGCCCATGTTACTTATTTTTTAAATTAGCAATCCTTTGAATCATGCCTATGTTACTTATTTTTCTTGAATTAGCAATCCTTTGAATCAAGCCCGTGTTACTTATTTTTTTAAATTAGTCATCCTTTGAATCATGCCTGTTAGTTATTTTTTTGAATTAACAATCCTTTGAATCAAGCCCGTGTTACTTATTTTTTTTGAATTAGCAATCCTTTGAATCAAGCCCGTGTTACTTATTTTTTGAATTAGCAATCCTTTGAATCATGCCCATTATACTTATTTTTTTAAACTATCCATTCTTTGAAGCATGCGCGTGTTAATTTTTCTTTTTAATTAGCCACCCTTAAATCATGCCCGTGTTACTTATTTTTTAAATTAACGATCCTTTAAATCATGCCCATGTAACTGATCATTTTAAAATTAGTGGTCCTTTAAATCTTCCCAATAAAACTGATCATTTTAAAATCAGCGATCATTGAATAATGCTGGTGAAACTGATCATTCACAAATTAATTATCCATTATATCATACCCATGTTGTCATACTAATCATTTTTTTAAATTAACATATACCTTTGAATCATATACATATGAATTGATAATTTAAACATTTTTGATCTTTTGAATCATGCCTGTCTTGCCGATCATTTTAAAATTAGTAATCCTTTAAATCATGGCAGTGCTACTGATCATTTCAAAATTAATAATCCTTTAAATAATATACATGTGAATTGATAATTTAAAAAAATTTTGATCCTTTGAATCATGCCGGTCTTACTGATTATTTTAAAATGAACGATCTTTTAAATTATACCTGTGTTACTGAAAATTCAAAAAAAGTAGTATAGTAGAACCCCTTTAATCCGTCACCTTTGTGACTGGGGGGGTTTGGTCGGAATTCAAATAAGGTCGGATTATCAGAAAACTAAAAAAAATACGGATTTACATTTAAGGATGTCATTGTTTTTCTCGTCTTCGATCTGACTCAGCAATTGTATGGATAGCATCTTTGATGTTGAGAGGCTTCATAGCTTCAAATGTATTACAACCTTCTTCGGACTAATCAAAGGAACAGTAGGCACTAAAAACTGCACAGTACATTATAAAAAACACGCACAACGACAGAAACAATACGAGAGATGACGGAGCACACAAGCGAAAGCAGCAAGTAAACAATAATGGCAAGACGGGTGATAAGTCACCAAGTTCGGCTCCAAGTCACGGTGGATTAACCGCAGCGGCGGACCAGCTGAGGGCGGACGAGAGGGGTTCTACTGTAATCCCATAAATCGAGCTAGTTTTTTTAAATATTAAGGCCTATTAATTTACTTTTAAAATATTTCTGATTGTAAGGTGATAAAAAATTTTAAGCTAAGGATAACATTTTTTTCCATTGATACCATTATTGGAAAACATGTAGGTGCCAATATTTAACAAGTTTGGAGGTTCTTATGTCGTGACTAATGTGTCACAATAAATGTTTTATTCAGATCTTAAGGTACTAAGAAATAGACGGAAGGAAGGAATGCACTCACCGAACTTCTTCGATTGCAGAATTAAGTTGCTGAAATTCGGGAGATTCTCTGCGGATATTCCTTTCTGAAACTTGGACCTGACTGTCAGATAACTTCTCTAATATGGTAAGAAATGTTTTACCTATAGGCCTGTACAAACAGAAATACAATATGTGTGAAAGATATTAGAACACTAATATAAATAATATAATTAAATTTACCTTTATTTAATTTAGGACAAGTGAGTAGAATTCTAACAATATTAAAGTTGTTCCTACATACGTCGATGATAAGCACAGGTTGTATTTACTACAACAGGTATCTTTCTGTACTATAAATCTTTCTGTACTACGTATCTTTATATACTATGTATCTATACTAGTTGTCTGTGTATGGTGTATATCTACAATAAACATAATATATTGTGAAATATTTGTATTTTTTTATCCATCTTCAAAAATAAAAGTAACTGACAAAAAGACTGTAAGGTACGGAACCTAAATTACTGTATGAATACATGTTTTAAAACCACATGACATGGGTTTTATTACCTCGAAGTTTCCATTATTGTTTTTGCCGTATTTTGTGAGCATTTTATTTTTATTTCGTTTGTAAACATATTATGTTTATTTGTTAGAATAAAATTGTAAGTTTGTAAAGCAGGTACAATAAAAAATAATCAATCAATAAAAATCACTATACTAAGTAGCTAATAGTAGCCTAAAAAAAACATGACAGCTAGACGGAAAACGGAACATTTTATGAATGGTGGTTTTTGGAATTTGTTTATTGTAAGTAATGTACATGTAGATGAATTATTAGGCATATTTTAGAAACACCCTGTATATATGGCATTTACTTGCATAAGGTAATCATTGGTTACTCCAATACCAGATAGTATACTTACGTGCTAAGAACTTCTTCGGGTAGATCTAGTATATAGGAAGGGATACTTTGACCAACCAGGAAGCTGCTCACTTCGTTGGTAAAGTTGTTGCAATTGTGTGAAATTAAGTTGTACTTGTCTCCTCTGAAAAAAAAAAAAAAACAATAGTAGAAACAATGCAAATTAGAAGAAAGTCTGGGGCAGGTTGTAAATCAAATATTACAATAGGTCACATATGACCAGTAAAATCGAAGTGGAAATGTATGGTCCTAGGTGCAGCCTATCTAGAGCTATGTGCTTCTTTCCATCGATTTTTCAGGCGGAGGTTGTTGCGATTGAACTTTGCACCCGTGAAATCCTCAAAAGAGGAATTAAGGGAGCTAGGATTGATATCCTTTCTGATGCCAAGGTCCCCAAAAGGCGCTGGAATCATTCACTTTGAATCAAGGCTAGTTTGGGACTGCTTCAAAGTTGTGAATGAAATGACTAGACTCAAAGAAGTTACTCTTAAATAGGTGCCTGGCCATGTAGGCATAATGAGGTTGCGGATCGTTTTGTTAAAGTTGGGGCCGAAAAGCCCATCACTGGCCCAGATCCTTTCTGTGGGAGACCCTAAAGCCACCTAAGAAATGTTGTTGAAATCTGGATGGAGAAAAGTTGGTTCTCACATTGGAACGATGCTCTTGGGCGTAGGCAGGCTAAAATGCTCATCTGCCAATTTAAGTCGAAAGCGCAAAAGCTTCTATTGATGGGCAGAAACAATCTTAGGCGGATTGTACGAATCCTTACTGGTCACTGCCCGGCCAAGCGCCACCTCAAAAAAATGGGGCAGGTTTTGAAAGACTCCTGTCGATTTTGCTACCTTGGGATTGAGTTCGGCTCAACACCTGCTGTGCAAGTGTGAGGCTCTTGTGTACAGGAGATTCATGGTACTCGAAAGTGCTTTTGTTAGACCCTCCTTGGTTTCATAAGAGACAAGAGAGGTTATGTGGGATGATCATTAAAGGGAAAATCATACCAAAATAGATCCTAGTAGGTTGCAGTGGTGGGGATGTTTTGGACTCCTCTATCCATAAGAAGAAACAACAAAATTGGCCACATATCCAACTGATATATCATATTAAAAGGTTTTATAAGCGACAACTTCATGTTTTCATTGATTAATTTTAAACATATTTTAGTCAATATTGAATAAATTGCAGAAAAGCGTGTGTTGTTCCTCTTTGGCTTTCAGTCATTACACTGCAATGGAAAACATTTTGTCAGTTATTTTCAAGAAACGCTCAAGTTTTAATGTAATGCGTAATAAAGTTCAAGATTTATTTAAATGTGTAAATAAAATTTGTATAGTTTCTTACTGTTTTTAAATTGCCAATTGAAACTGGTAGATACAATAAGCAAGGATTACAGAACAGTATTTACCTGAATGTGCTCTCGTGCAGCCCATCAATGTAGTCTTCAAACACTCCCCTGGGAATGTGCGTCACACCAAGGTCTACTTTTCTCTCAGGTTCTCCAAGTATTGTCCCTCCCTGAACACACAAACACAGCTATTAAAACAATACATAGGCAACTTGAGGGATTTATTGTATCTAAAAATATAAACACTGAACAAAATAATTCTCACAGAAATACATTTAATAGTCAAACGCATTTTACCAACAAAGTCGTCATCTTTAGTGCTTGAGCTACAGCTAAATTACAACTAAGTAATAATTCAACCACGCAGATTAACCGATGACGTGAGTTGAGCGAATTTCCAAAATTAAGTTTGTATGTTTCAGGATTTCAACCAACTATTTGGGAAATTGATTTACTTATGAAGGCGCTGAATAGCTGCCTCTGTGTACGAAATATATTAGTAGAATTTGTTTGCACCTTAGCTTCCAGCTTCGACTTGCAACGGAAAAACTTGCTTCGCGAGTTTCTGGTTATGGACTACTTCTCTCGCAGTGTAGAAACTCGGCCGTCAGCCTCGGATCAGATGATGCACCCACGGTAAAAACCGATTGAGTTGAAATTTTGCAGTTTGTTCACCGATATCTGTTTAAAAATGGCAGCTATTTAAATTTTTTTAAATGAGAATAACACAAAAACCGTAAATTTTTATAAAAAACATAAAGAGTAGATTTTTGTATCCCGTTTTTTTTCCTACCAATGGTATAACTGTCAAAACTATCGAACAAAGGTTAAGAGTAAAACAGTGTCCATTAGTTTGACGTGTTCAACATCCATAAGGACAAAGAGTAGGCAATAATTAATTTGCTCGACCAATCAAGTTGGATGCTGTTTCACTGTTACCTTTGTTCAATAGTTACCACGGCTTAAACATTCAATAGAAAATTAAACACGCTACAAAAATTTACTTTTGACATCTCTATGTATACAAAATGAATGTTTCTTTGCCCTCTATAGACTTAAAAACTGTACGACCGATTTCACTAAAAATTTCACATATTATCCACATTAATGTCAGGAGTGTTTAGACATTACAACTACTACAGTCTAAGGAGTTGAAACGGGGCTGCTACCCCTATACACTAAATATAAATTGAAATATAACTTCCTACAAGTTATAAAGCTAAAATCGTGCGATATTTTTATTTTATTAAACGAGCAATTCTTGTATATTTATAAATTTATTTCGGGGATCTCGCTAACGGCTGTAACGATTTTGATGAAAATTTGCATATAGGGGTTTTTTTGACGTCAGTAATCGAATGCGCTAGGTCTTATGTCTTGCAAAAATGCGCATAAAATTTAAATTCTGAACTTCTTTTTATAGCACCTTTCAAGTCACTTAGAATGTGAATAGATACATTATAGATACAATCCAGATGTTAAAAATACTGAGCAATGCTCGGTCACCCAGGTACAAACGAGCCAAAGATTAGCGAGTTTTCCAAGCGAAAAAGCAGCCATCTGAGGCGGGGTTGGGACGCGAAGCGTCCAAGGGCAGAGCCCCTACTTATTATTAGGTGATATAAAAACCATTTACAATTCGATTACTTGCATCAAAGGGATGTAATGTGATAACTACCCTTAAAATTAAATAACCATCTATACACTTACTGTTTCTACATACTCAAAAACTAATTTCACTAAAAATTTCACAATTTACACTAGACCAGGATTGTTTAGAAAATGTGGTCACTACAACCAAAGAGATTAAAATGAGTAACTACCCCCCTATAAAAATAAACCAATTACTATATTATTCGATCGATTTCACATATTATCGACAGTATTGTCACGAGTGTTTAGACGTTACAATTACTACAGTCTAAGGGGTTGAAATTGGGTTGCTACCCCTATTCAATAAATATAAATTAAACTAACTTCCTACAAGCTATGAGCTAAATTTGTGTAGTATTATTCTTAAATGATATAGAAAACCATTTGCAATTCAATTACTGAAGTCAAGGTAATGAAATGTAATAACTACCCTTAAAATTAAATAACAATTAAAATGGGATAGCTACCCATATAAACTAAATTAAATTAACATTAAATACTTATATGTTTAATAAATGCGCTCTACCACCTGCCACGATCATAAGAAATAGTTTATCTAAATATTTATATACTCAAATCAAGCAATAGCGAAGCATAGCCGGGGTTCGCTAGTTTTTTATAAAAAGTTTGGTTTTTGAGTTATTTTAAATATGGCTGCCATTTTGATTCAAATTATTGGAATGAATATATTTTTTTCATATTAGGTATTTACATTGGCTAACAATGCAACTCAATTGGGTTAAGCTTTTCAAGAATTATAAATTATTTAGTAAAAAAAAAAACTGCAAATGGCTGGTAAAAGATACGTTTCCAGAGTTACGTTTGTATTGGAAACTTTTTACATGAGTTTCACCAGCAGAACAAGACCTGAAAGTTTCTTCTTGGGACACACTATATTTTATAATCGAGCCAAATTTCATTATGATTCCTGTATCAGTTTAAGAGAAAATCATTGGCGACAGGCAGAAAAACGATTCTCTAAGCGTTGAGCATTTATTTTATACGGTACAATATCCTAAAAATCTGAACGTAAAGTACCTTTTGCAAATGCAGTGAGAGAAAAAATAATTCGACCACGCAGCTGAACCACTGACGTGAGTTGAGCAAATTTCCAAATTTAAGTTTATAGGCCTATGATTTAGGGTTTCAACCAACAATTTGGGAAATAGGTCTACTCACGACGGTGCTGAATAGTTGCGAGTTTGCACCTCGATCTTGTGGACTCAGGTTATGAGCTTAAAACTCGATCTTGTGGACTCGCAGCACAAAAACTCGTCCGTCGGCCACGGATGAGAAGATGCCTAAGGTAAAATCTACCATAAGGTCGTGTAAAAAAACAAAATGTGCAGAATAAAATCCTACATCCTACATTTATATTTTTAGAAAAAACTATAAGAAAATTAATTCCCGTAGGAAAAGTCTAAGGAAATAGTTACTTCCGGTCAAAAAACATGCTTCCGGTTGTTGGATTTTTTTGGCTAACGAACACGTCCGAGCGACATAGACAACCAACATGTACCAAATTTGGATCAAATCGGACTTAAAATGCGGCCGCTAGAGTGCAAACACACATATATATATGAATTTTAATGACACCCCAAAACGTGTTCTGTGGACCATGATCGGTGCTCATTTGCTACTCCCGACCTTAGGTCTCACCATAAGGGTCACTGCAATAGCTCAATTTTCCTATGGAAATTCACTAATTAACAAACATAACAAAAGTAACAACAGTTCAAACCATGTAAAATTTTAATTTCATACGTTTACACTATTTGTAGAAATTTGTGATGGACAGACGTCTAATGCTTTTTTTAAATCCTTTTTGTGGTACAAAACCTTAACATTAAAAAATACCAACCAAAATTATGGGTTTTTTTATAAAATATTGTAATCATTTTCTGAAAGTGCGCATCTTTTTTCATTTTGTGTTTCAAGTATTAAATTTTTTTCACGCTAACAACCACTTTAACAACGGACACAAAAAATAAAAAAGGTAGAAAAAAAAATTAAAACCGCATAGTTACATTAAAAGTAAAAATATTTAAACAAAAATCATGCAACAGAACTAGCACATTATATGAAAACACAACACTAACACAAACACACAAAAACGCTCACGTTGTGCAATAAATAAAAAAAAAAAACCCAAAAGCCGGCTTTTAATTAACTAACACACTTCTAGATGCTAGAACAAAGATCTGCTAGTGAGAAGCTCCCCACTACTTTGGCTTGGTGCTCCCAATGTTGGAGCTATTTTTAACTCTACTCTTGCCAAATTTAGAGTTTTAGTAACCTAGGAGGCACTCGTCTGATTCACTCTTGTACCATCGCAGTATGTCAGTATATAGAGGGTGTGCAGGTATATAGGTCAGTGGATGAACAATGAGTGATCGGATTTTTAATTACATTTTGTGTAAATAAAGTCTCTTCCCATTGTATGAACTGAAATAGAGGCAAACACTTTTGACATTGTTAACTGGGTCAACTGAAGTGTATTTTACAGTTTTTGGAATTCTAAATGGGTTATAGTGGGAGGGGGCACTAAACATTTTCAAACGGTAACCAGCATTTTGTGACATGTCAAGTTAAAAGGCGTACAAAGAAAAAATTTGTGGAGCTCATGGAATATTTTTTAGTTAATCCTAACTAAAATGGCTCAAAATGTATTTACAGGAAACAATACAGAACAGAACATTTATTGGTCCTTAAGCACATGTACATACATTGCAATAGACTTCGTCACATAAAGGCTTAATTTAATTATTAAATCTTAAACTTAACATGACAGATAACCTAATCTTACTCAATATTGATTTCACAATTTAAATATTTATCCAAGTTATAAAATGGGTGCTCTTTCAGCCTACCATAAAATGTATGATAAAAATAATAATTTGACAAGTTTTGAGAAGGTGACAGGCAGATTATTGAAAAGTTTGATTACTAAAAATAAATTGTAATCAACTGATTTATTTAATCTATGTCTTGGTTATTCAAGCAAATTACCAAATCTGTATTATAATCATGAATTAGGCCTCTAACTGGATACATAATTAAATAAAACTAGCAGACCCGTACGGCGTTGCCCGTGGTGGTTGGTATTGTCAGTCTTTTTAATGTAATTGTATTCTTTTTAAGTGTTCAGTCAGTGAGTGGTATTTGGCTTTTATATATATAGATCTTAAATAATAAAAGCACTATTGTCATAATAATAAAAATCTGAAATTATGATTTTAGTAACTTTGATCCCCCCAAACCCCTCCTAAAATTTCGAAAATTTTCATACCCTTTCTTAGTGAGCACCTATGGCCCTAGAGGAAGCTACATACCAAATTTCATTCCAATCCGTTCGGTAGTTTTGAAGAAATCGTGATTTAATAACTTTGATCCCCAAACCCCCCCCCTAAAATTTCGAATTTTTTCAAACCCTTTCTTAATGAACACCTATGGCCCTAGAGGAAGCTACATACCAAATTTCATTTCAATCCGTTTTGTAGTTTTTGAGAAATCGTGATGAGTGAGTCAGTGAGTGAGTGAGGGGTATTTTGCTTTTATATATGTAGATATTCTTTACATCCATTACAACATCAACAATATAATATACGGTGTCCAGCTTCGACTGTCCAAAATTTTGAAGGGTTATTTGTCAGCTAAAAACAAGCAAATAATACAATACAACATGTGTCCTACCTCGATGTGTTTTCTGTCTGTACGTGATTTTACAAATACCTTAATATCTCAGAAACGGTTTAAGATATAATCATGAAACTGGCTATGAATATTCATCTAAGTAGGGTACATGTTACTTTAAAAATTTGTTTACCTGCAATAATATGTTTCAAAATGTAAACTATACATTTTACATAAAAATGTAAAATTTTTAGTCAATTTTAAGATAAATCAAACAATACCGGGTGAATCAGACCACCCGTGAGCAAAATAAGTTTCCAAGGCGTCATTTTTTTGAATCGGTTAGAGATAAAGTCAAACTTTAAATACAAAAAATGTTTGTTTTTTAAGATCTTTTCAATGATGTGCTTCATGAGTAGCACTAACTGGAGTTTTTTTGGTTCAATCGCAATACATTGCGCACAACCCTATTTAATTGATTCACCCTGTATATGGTTTTTAATAATTGAGTCATAAATTACAGAGATAACTACAATTTAGTGGTCAAATGTAGAATTCGGTGCAATTCGGGTGCTGAAGGTGGTCTTATTAATGAAATAGTAACAAAATTATGATGCTTCACATCATAAAAAAAATTTCTCAATGCTCTTTTTAAATTTAGATTTTAAGGGTTAAATAGTACACACAAAAATACTCAACTAATTTTAAACTTAAAAAAAATATTTTTTACGAATTAAAAAATATTCAAACTAAATTTTGTAGAATTTACAATTAGTCAAATACTAAATACATAAAGCAATACTTAATGTTGTGTAAAAACCGGACAATACTTATTCTTGTTATTTAGAAAAAAACCGAACCACCATAATCCATTCAAAATGATGCTTCACAGAGTTAAAAAAAATTTCTCAATGTTCTTTTTAAATTTAGATTTTAAGGGTTAAATAGTTCACACAGAAATACTCAAATAATTTTAAACTTAAAAAAAATATTTTTTACGAATTAAAAAATATTCAAACTAAATTTTGTAGAATTTACAATTAGTTAAACACTAAATACATAAAGCAATACTTATTGTTGTGTAAAAATAAAATAATTACATACTAAACTAAGAAAAACAAGAACTTATACGAAACTAAAACTTCGGAATAAATTTCAGTCAGCTCTCAGTACAATCTGACAAGGAACAGCTCAGTGAAACAGATTTTGAGAACACTTGCGATAGATTAGCTTGCTCTGGCGACAGAACACATACCGATAAGACGTCACAGACATTGCTTATATTTTTGATTTTGTCTAAACATACTCAAAGAACATCACTCTGCACTCTATTGAAAGTTTCATGAACTATGGAGTCATCTACAAATGTGTTGATGTATTTGGGTTTAAATTGAAGTGTTAGCCACACGTTAAGGGTTAAAATTCCTATTTCTAATAATGACTGTTGTTGTTGTAAAGAATTAATTTTTATTAAACAAATTGCTATAAATAGTGGATATAATGTTAACCTTATAGAAAAAAGTTTAAAAATAAATAAAAAAAAAACAACGCTAAATTACTTATATATCCAACAGATGATTCTAATAAAAAATAATAGCTAACATTGGTAAGGTTAGCTATGGGGTTGGAAATGTATTAGAAAAATCATTGTAAACCAGCTTTTTACTGCAAGAACAATTTTATTTAGGGAAATGTTAGTAAATTGTAAGGATAAAATAGATAACATGCAAAAAAGTGGTTTTTATAACTGGCATGTAACATTTGTAATGGAGCTTATGTTGGCCAAACAGGCCGTAGTTTTAAATGTAGGTTAAGTGAACATGAAAGAAGTTGGCCGTTGGGTCTCAATGACTCTTGTATTTGTAATCATTTAATGTTAGATTTTTAATGAAAGATAATTTAAAAATTCTTCTTGTCGATGAAAAAATTAGGAAATGAAATTCATTGGAAATGTTTATAGATTATTTTGTAAAGACTCGAGCCTTGTATTAAAATGAACAGCTAGAATTTATGTCAAACATGCTTCTATTGAAATCACTGTCTGTTCTATGACCATAGGTGTCTCACCCTCTTTCACAAAAATATGAAAGACTTGGTATTAGAGGAATATCACTAATGTGGTTAGACTGATTAATAAATAACAGAACACGTGTTAATGTTGCAGGAAGGCTGTCTAATCAGACCCAACTGAGATATGCCCTCAGGGATCAGTTCTTTGTCAGGTGTTGTTTTTAATTTAAATTAATGATTTGTCATCATCAATAGATGTGGATAGCCTAATTCAGTTTATCGATGACACAACTTTGAGTATGAAAGCAAAGTCAGTCGAAAATTTGAAGCATAAAGTTTTTTTACAAGTCAATGCTTTGACGAGAATAATGTGACAGTAAATCCAGCCAAAACAAAGTACTGGTATTTTAATATTAGACAAAGCCAAAATCAGATACCAAGTGTCATGTTTGGTGACAATTTGTTTGAAGAAGTAAATACAGTTAAATTCTAGGGTCTTATTATAGATAATAATGACCAAATTAACAGTATTAGTGCTAAAATTAGTTCAGGGATTTTTGCACAAAGAAATTTAAAATTGTACTGTGGTTTGTCCATTATTTTAACTGCTTATTGTGGGCTTATATATCCCCATCTGAACTATGGAATTCTTCTGTGGGGAAACTCATCAGTTCATAATAGGCATACCTATAGGAGTTTATAACTTTTTGTTTAATATATATTTACTTTATTTTTTAAGATTAAACTTCTATAGGCGCACCGCATTCAAAATATTTAGCAGGCATATAGTGCACATGTGTATATAGCAGAGTATATAGTTTACTTGGTAATACCTCTGAAATGGACACTGTGCTTCCTCATTTCGTAAGTTGTTTTAAAATAGTTTACTTGGTAATACCTGTGAAATAGAATTGTACTTCCTGATTTCATAACTTGTTTTAAAATAGTTTAGGGCCTACTTGGTAATACCATTGAAATAAACAATACTATTGAAATAAACATTATGCTTCCTCATTTTGTAAGTTGTGTTAAAATAGTTTACTTGATAATACCTCTGAAATGGCCACTGTGCTTCCTCATTTTGTAAGTTGTGTTAAAATAGTTTACTTGGTAGTGTTAAAATAATAAAATTTTGTGTACTTTGCAAATTTGTTTTATGCAGGATTTTTTTTAGCAACCAAAATGATTTTCATAATATATTTTATATTTATCGCCATAGAAATTTACACTTTTCCCGTGTGGTCTTAAGCACACCTGGATTCTATTTATTTATTTTACAAATATAAGTGTAAAATTATTTTCAGAGTATATGTTTGAGCTCGTAAGGGAAAATAAATGTATTCTTATAAGAAAAAAAATATTTATCAAAGGACTGTTTTTGGGGAAAAGGTAAACTATGACCACCTGTATTTTGAGACTGCAACAGTCCGATTTCAATTCGGCTCAAATAGTTTTAACATGCATTTCTATTTCAAAAGATACCTCGTACATTCAAAGAATCTTATAAAATTGAGAAGATTATTAACAGAACTTGATTGCCAAAAATGTCCCTACATGACCTTGTGACAGAAAACTTCCTATAAACTTATGCAGAAGGTTGAATTCTTCAAAAGAAATATGACAACTATAAAGTTACTTGTCATTTTTTTTATGATGAACCTGAGCCAAGAATCTAAAGTTTCCACAGAAATAGTAGTGCAAACCTGCAGGTAGAATGACGGAAGATTTACATATTCTTGGCAACAAAGGCATAAGACTAAACATAGTACGGTTGTCGTTATGTCTGGTTGTTTGTGATGGTGACTTTTAGCACATTTTTGCCGACGGAAATAGCTTTCTGTGATCTTCAAGGGTAGAACATAAAATAGTCACTATGCTGTAAAGAAACCCCCACCTGATATTGAGCTCTCAGACTAATGGAGCGATGAAAATGTAAAATAAACGTTCCTGTAATACTTCAAATAAATAGGTTTAATAAGGCGAGATAAATTACATTTATAATCCATATATACTAGGAGTGTCTGTAATGTGCGGAGGTAATTCAGGCAGTGGTCATATGAATCAAAATAAAGAAAAAACTTCCTATAAACATACGTCCAGGAACGCTTCTTTCACTAGCTATCCACCATTTTGTTTTTTACTAAATAATTAATTTCTCAAGAAAAGCTTAACCGATTGAGTTGAAATTTTGCACGTAGCCTACCAATAACGTGTTTCAAAATGGCAGCCATTTAAAAAATTTTAAATAAATGACAATAACTCAAAAACATAAATTTTTATAAAAAATTTAAAGAGTAAATTCTTGTACTCTGTTTAATTTTCTATCAAATGATATAACTGTGAAAAATATCAAACAAAGGGTAACAGTAAACCAGTATCCAATTAATTGGTCTTGCAAATTAATTATTGCTTACGCTTGGTTCCTGTGGAAGTTGAACCCATCAAACTAAAGAACACAGTTTTAATGTAACTCTTGTTCGATACTTTTGTACAATTGAATGGGGTATTTATTGTTTGCATGAGCTTTATTTACAAAATATCTAAATTTTTTTAGAATTCTGAAAATGTTGCAAAAACCTTAAACCTATTTTTGAAACTATTGCAATGCAACAACTTTTCTACACTAGAACACGGTAAGTTGGCTCTCTTTAACCCAGATCTGTCTTTTTAATCCGGATCCTTGCCTAACCCGTATCCGACTCTTTAATCCAGATTCCTGTCTAGCCCGGATCCATCTCTTTAATCTGGAAAACCCTGTCTAACCTGGATCTGTTTCTTTAATCCAGATTCCTCTCTACCCCGGATACATCTCTTTAATCTGGATCCCTGTCTAACCTGGATCCATCTCTTTAATCCGGAAAACCCTGTCTAACCTGGATCTGTTTCTTTAATCCAGATCCCTCTCTAACCCGGATACATCTCTTTAATCCAGATCTCTGTCTAACCAGGATCCATATCTTTAATCCGGATCTCTGTCTAGCCAGGATTCATCTCTTTAATCCGGATCCCTGTTGAGCCCGGATCCATCTCTTTAATCTGGATATCCCTGCCTAACCTGGATCCCCGTCTCTTTAATTCAGATCCCTCTCTAACCCAGATCCGTCTCTAATCCGGATCCCTGCCTAATCCAGACCCCTCTAACCCAGATATGTCTCTTTAATCCGGTCTCTGTCTAACCCAGATCTGTGTCTTTAATCTGGATCCCTGTCTAACCCAGATCCCTATCCAACCCGGATCCGTTTGAAAAAAGTTATGCTGAGTATGAAAATGTAAATCTTTTACTTCAGTTCTTCTACACTCTTGCTTGTGTACATCTGCTTTGTTATCACCTATGCGATTATCAAAATGATGTATCAAGAGAAAGAAAAATGGAAGAGCTTTGTGTACAATGGATAAAGGTGAAGAAGATTAAACTAGGTTACATACCTTAGGTACCGTCAACAGTTCTGTTATTTATTTAGCGACGACCGGTTTCGGAAGATTACACTATATTTCCATTGTCAAGTCACAAGAAACACAAATAACAAAAAGCACACCTAAAATTAAATAAAACAACACATGTCCAACATTAATAAATAAAAAAACACACGACACACTTCGAGCATGCTGACCAGCCGGTCGTACGGAACTAACATCCACGTGATGTTGTGTTTTATGTTTCTTGTGACTTGACATGGAAGTATAGTATAATCTTCCGAAACCAGTCGTTGCTAAATAAAGGACACAGAACTGTTGACGGTACGTAAGGTATGTAACCTAGTTTAATACTACTACAGTTCAGGAGGCTAACAATCATGTATAAATGAAGAAGATTGCTGCTGAGTTTGGAATAGGAACCTCGACAGTCTCTGATTGGAAGAAAAATAGAAACAATAATGAGAACTTTTGTTTCAAAGGGATTTCAAAGGACAGTTTAGTTGTGTAAAGCTAAATTAGAAACACTAGACGAAGCATTATTTGTTAGGTTTTAATTTATTGTTTCTTCCAAATTCTATGCACCGGCTATGGCCGAAGTTTATCCGACTTAACCGGGTTCTACTGTAGGCTCCTAAGAAAAACTAAAGGTGATCCAATATTTTCATGTATTGTTAACAACTTTGAAAAATAAACTAGGAACGTTGTATATGTTGCAACGTTTTATTACTACTTTCAGTTACAGACAACAGTTCTGATTAAAAATAACCAGTTTTCCGAGTCAAACTTCCATCCTGACAGCTTAATTAAATACAAACTATTTCATACTTTGTGAGTGTCATTGTTTCAAGTATAATAATTCGATCACGCAGGTGAACCGCTAACGTGAGTTGAGAGAATTGCACTTCGACCTTGCAGCCTCGGATTATAAATTGCTCCGATTCGCTCGCAACGGAAACGAGTTTGCATTCTGGCCGTCGGGCTAAGATTAGAAGCTTCCCCCCACATGGAGTTGAACAGGGTACTTTTATGGTATTTTGATCAGTTTTGGGGAAACAGATCGGCTATAAGGTCGCATAAAAAAAAAAAAATGTGCAGAATAATCTCCTCTATTTATTTGTTTAGATAAAACATAAAAAATTTCATTCTCATATAAAAAATCACAAAATTGTTACTTTCGATCAAAAAACATAATTCCGATTGTTGGAATTTTTGCCTAACGAATTCGTCTGAGCTACTTAAAAAACCAATGTGTACCAAATTTGGACGTAAAATGCGGACATATACATATACATTTTTTAACGGCATCCTAAAGTGTGTTCTGGGGAGCATGATCGGTGCTTATTAAGCTCTCCCAGACCTTAGGTCTCATCATCAGAGTCAATGCAATAGCTTTTCTTTCCTATGGAAATTTGCTAATAACAAGCTGTGGATGTTTTTGTATATGACAAAGGAAACTTACGAGGGGCATTCAATAAGTAACGAGACAAATTATTATTGCTCAAAAACGGTTTATTGAATCAGTACAAAACTTTCAGGACATAAAGTTCGCAACCTTGCGATGACAATTGATCAGCTGTTCAATCATATTTTGTAAACATAACCTCAAATTTACTCTGTTAACGATGGCAAGTCCGTTCGAGAATTGCACTGTGGAAGAACAACGTGCCGTGATCAGATTTTTAGTGAGAAAGCGAGTGACATCCACAAAAAAATGTTAAAAGTGTACGGAGACAATTGTTTGAATCGTTCGAACGTTTACAAATGGGTAGAACAGTTTCAAAGTGGCCGTACAAAAGTTTCTAGCGAGCAACGCAGTGGACGACCGATCGAAGTTGGGACTTCCTCTCTCGAATCTCGGATTGACGCGTTAATTCGGCACAATAGGCGTATCACCGTTGAATTGATAAGTGAAAAAGTATACGCGAGTGTTGGAACTGTCCATAACATTATTCATAACAAGCTGCAGTACAAGAAAACCTGTGCGAGATGGGTGCCCAGACAACTCACGGATGCTCACAAAGAAACCCGGCTTCAAATCAGTCAACAGTTGAAAAATCGATATTCGACTGAAGGAGAAGGTCTTTTCAAAAGAATTGTAACGTGTGATGAAACATGGATCCACCACTATGAGCCAGAGTCAAAACGACAGAGCCTTGAGTGGAAGCATACGACTTCTCCCATTCAAAAAAAATTCAAGACCCAGCCATTAGCCGGTAAAGTCATGCTTACAGTATTCTGGGATTTTCAGGGGCCAATTTATTGTGATTTTCTTGAAGGCCAAAGAACAATCAACATCCAGTACTACAGTGATATGCTGGAAAACAAGATAAGACCTGCAATTCTAACGAAACACCGTGGGCTCTTAACTGAAGGCGTGATTTTGATTCATGACAACGCCCGTCCACATACGGCAAAGCTGACGAAAGAAAAACTTCAGAAACTGGGATGGGAGATCCTTCCACATCCCCCCTACAGCCCCGGCCTCGCTCCATCAGACTTCCATCTTTTTGGACCCCTTAAAGATGGTCAACGAGGGATACATTTTCAATCCAATGAAGAGGTAAAAAATCATGTGCAAAAGTGGCTTCAAGATCAACCTAAAGAATTTTATGCCAAGGGCATTTACAAATTAGCAGAAAGTTTTTGTGCAAAAATAATTTGTCTCGTTACTTATTGAATTACCCTTGTAGTTGCAACATATACTAAAGAGTTCAAATGTGATCATTGAAACAGCCAATCACTCTAACTTCAGCCAATGCCTTACGTAGTCTAAGCTACAACTTTTTAGGTGGAAACTGAGCAGTGACGTCACACAAGTGTTGCACAACCTTGCATGGTCACTATTTATTAATTTTGAAAATTATCTAATTCGTTAATTGTAATCTGACAATAAGTTTTGAAGTTTTTTAGAACGTTTTTCAGTGTCAATTATCAATTTAAAATATTCAGAAGAGCGCCTAGCCGTTAACTTGCGAGTTATTTTTATAAATAATTAAAACAGAACACAAAACTGCGGAACCAAAGCATCCGACATTCCAGTGTTATTCTGATCTCTGAGATGGCAACGGATCAAGTAATTAACTTCCCATTTGCACTAAATGTCACAAAGTCAATTCCTTGATCAAACATTCCTATCGAATTACTCGACACTATACGGTGAAGTCTATGTTCTACAGAAGGAACTTAAATTTTTTAAACGAGAAAAACTTAAATATCGTAAACTTGTATAAAAAACATGAAGAGTAAATTTGTGTAGCCAGTTAAATTTTCTAATGAATGCAATAGCTGTCAAAACTACTGAACAAATAGTAAAAGTGAAACAGCGTCCAACTTAATTAATTGGTCTTGCAAATTAATTATTGCCTACTCTTTGTTGCTATGGATTTCGAACCCATCAAACTATTGAACACTGCTTTAGTGTCTCACTTTGTTTGATAGTCTTGACACTTGTTCCATTCGATAGGAAATTAAACAGGTTAGAAAAATTCATTCTAGATTCTTTATAAACAACGTTGAGTTATTCTCAAACAAAACAACTGTTTTTGAGTTCAATTAAAACCTCCAGTTAAGCCGCCATTTTTTTTTACAAATTATTGTAACAAGTTGATTATTTTTTTTCTAACTTTACATGGCGAGTTGTCCGAGCAAAATTTTAACTCAGTTGGTTAAACTGTTCTAAAGATAAACATTATTTGGTAAAAAAATACAAAATGTTGGCTAGACTAAAAACAGAACATTGTAGGATCTATGATTATAGAAACGCTTTTACTGTAAATGGAGTATTAAACACTGGAGGATAGTAATTTTTGTTTACATGTTCTTTACAATAGTCATTTTAGGTACGTTAACAAAATAAAAGCAATAACCAAAATCAACTAAAATGGCTTACTATATTATAACTAAAACATCTGTTGTTACATATTATAGATAATCAACCGATTCGTATAAAAAACTTAACACAATTTTAAGTTAGGCCTAAACTGAAACACGTTTCTTGAATGCATTTTTACGTTCATCACCTCAACAACCTACTTCGAAAATTTGGAATCAGTTAATTATTCTACACAACCAACAGCTATTTTAGGTTAGGTTGATATAAGAGGCTTTGTACTGGCTGAATGACCGACTGACATAGAATCAACGTGGAGCAAAAACTACTCAAGATACAAATACGAAAATATAAAGGTATATTCATACTAAGAAAGGATTTTGCAACATTTTTATTTTATAGCGTAAAAATATTGAAAATTCGGTGGTTCACTCCCTGCCCTATATCAGATAAAACAGCTATTTGGATCAAAAGCTTAGCAACACATGTTTGTTTACTTCATTACCATAGCAACCATCTTAACACATTTAGAATCAGTTCATTGTTCTTCACATGGAACAACTTTTTAGGTTAGGTTAACAAAAATTTTGTATTCTTTTTTTTTATTTTTAAAGGCAAAAAACCTGGGTGGTTATCATCGCCTGGATAACGAAGAGCATTTGCATAATGCTCATACGATCACACACAGGTATATAAAATTAAATTTTTAATTTACACACACTACACGATAAAATAACAACGATAACAACAATAATTACACACTAACAACTTGTCACAGGGCTAGGTTAACAAAGTAAAAGCAAACAAACAAAAATCAACGGAAAATGCTTACTGTATTATAATTCAATTCAAACATCTGTTGTTACATCTATACTAATATTATAAAGATGTTAAGTGTGTTTTTTTTTTTTGTTTCTTTGTATGTAGGGGGTAATCTCTGGCACTACTGAACCGATTGAAAAAATAGTTTTACTAATAAAAAGCTATACTGTCCCTGAGTAACATAGGCTATAATTCATTTCGATAAAAACCTTTTTTTATTTCAATATTTGTAAATTTAGTCGGAAAAAATTCTTAGGTTAGGCCTAGAATGATAAACCAACATATATATTTACATTTATTACCATAGCAACCAATTAAATAAAATAACAGATTATATAGCTATTTGCTCCAATATTTCCATTAACAGTTGATTCCAAAATTTGAAGCAATTATTTTTTTATTTCTAGCTTTTAGGTTAGGGTTTTAAAGTATAGACCTGAGCCTTGCTGGTTCTTTTAATCATTAATCTACCAGTTTTATTTTTTAGATTAGGTAAAAGCAAACAAAAGACTTACTGTATTTATTATCAGTCAAACATCTGGTGTTACATATTATATTGTTTCCTTTAGTTGGTAATATAAAATTTGTTTGGAGAAATTACAACGCATGCCGCAATTCAAATTATTGGGGATAGTCGTGTCTATTTCTATATCTGTCTTACATTTGCTATGTATAGGTCACCGCTCAGTCGTCATTTCCGTGAAAATATCAGAGTATACAATAATCTGTTTGCATTGGCTTCATCATGGGTTGCCGCCGGGTGCGGAGCCTCTAATAATGCTATACATCAAAGGGATGTATCAATAGATAAGTATTGAACACATGGGCCAATTTCAACCAAGCTTGGTACACATATGACTTACTGTCAAAATATATGTTGGAGGTATGTTGGAGGTAAAATACCACAGCACCACTAAGGATGGGAATGAAATGTAAAAACAATCAAAAATGACTGCTATTAGTATCAAATCCATAGATTCCTGTATAGCTGTAATGTTATACCTAAAAAATAAGTTGTCAAATTATTTTGCCTACAATAATAGTGTGAGCATGGTGGTTAGCCTGAAGAGGTATAGTATAAATTGACTGGCCTACATTAATATGGTATTTCAGTACGAATGTGTTTTTCTTACCATGCTGACTAGAAAGCGTTGTTGTAGTTTTGCCAAAATCGTCGATTGTGTAGGATGGACTTACGCCAGCACAAATAAGCAAAGTTCAAGAAGCAATGGCCTTTGTGTTATTATTATACAGTAGGACTGTCTGAGATGACATTTCCTTATTACAGGCTGGGTTTACAGGGGTGCAGAAAATGTTTTATCACACGAAAATTTTCCTAGAACACACTTTTTTTCACTAAAAATTTCCCCTAAATTGATCGCTGTTCGCTACAGATGCGCCGGACATTAACACAGTTTGTTTATCTATTTCAACATATTTATTGTCATTATGTTTTAGTAATTATTATTATATTCATTATAAATTCCAATATAAATCTTAAAAAAAAAAAATAATAAAATTATTTTTACTTAATTAACTTCGGTGAAATTAAATATCTACTGTGAAATATTGTCATGTGGTCCCAAAAGGTTTAAAACAAAAAATATTACTTGATTATTGCTATTTAATTATGTTTAAAATTAGGCCTAATATTTAAGTGGTAAAAAAAAGTTAAATGTTATGGTTAATTATTAGTTTCAATTCAATTACCGAATTACCTACCACAGTCACTACTGAAAATCGTCCGGACAGATCACAAGAATTGAAGGAAAATTAAAGTTAAAAATTACCTTTTATTTGTTACATTTAGTTAAAAAATAAGTGATCCCGATGCGCTACGACTTTTTAAATGTACAATCAGTTTTTCCAAACCCAAAAACATAGCCTATAACGTTATCCGACACTGTATTTTCAAAATTTTGATCCAAAAACGTGACCACGACGCGCTACGACTTTTTAACTGTCAAAATCGGTTTTCCCGTATTCAAAAACATATAAAACGATACCCCACACTGAATTTCCAAAATGTTGATCCAAAAACGTGAGCACGATGCGCTACGACTTTTTAACTGTCAAAATTGGTTTTCCCGTACCCAAAAACATATAAAACGAAACCCCACACTGAATTTTCAAAATTTTGATTAAAAAATGTGATCCCGACGCACTACGACTTTTTACCTGTCAAAATCTAATTTCCCGTACCCAAAAACATATAAAACGGTATTTTCAAAATTTTGAACCAATATTTTCAAGATTTTGACCCAAAAACGTGATCCTGATGCGCTACGACTCACGCTAGAAAGCTCAAAAGCTTTTCAACTCTCCACAATAAAATTACGAAGATTTTGGTACCACAAGAAGTTTTCTACGACGTGTGTGAGTGCTTATATCGTGTATACAGGAAAACAGACACATAAAAAAATCATCGCACAATTTCAATACTTCGGAATTCTAATGCGAGCCGAAGTAATAAATGAGTTCGCACATCATATTGTACGCATTTTACTGATAAAGACTGATTTCGAATTTCGGTAAAAAAAAACCAAAAAAACATCAGTAATACCTATACATTAAGTATCGTTGTATAATTTGGTGTAATATGATATAATTCTAATCGTTTGAATTATATCATTTGTATGAAACTAATCAAAATTTGCAAACCGGTGTCATAATGATTTTTAATACCTAACGAACGTATTTGAACGCCCATCAAGAATCATTATAATGCGAAACCGATTAAGGCTGACCTTTGTTCCCTTTCATTTCTTACCTATTATTCCCCAAAATAATTATATTTTCTTTATTTTTTGTGGATTTTTCCCCGGCCAAAATTTCCCCAGCTCAGTCCAAATGTCCCCCGAACCCCGTTCGGACATATTCTGCAGGCCTAGCTGGGTATAGTAGTTGACAATGGTAGTCCATGTAATATAGAAAGAAAAATGTTTGTATGTTTTCACGAAGCACATAGTACTTATCTTCTAATCCTTTAGTAATTATAAAATAAATGACAGTCAAAATAAATAAACCCGAATATTTGACAAGAGAATCATTAACATTAATAAATCAATGCCAAAATGAAATAATTCAACCACGCAGCTGGACTGCTGAAATGAGTTGAGCGAATTTCCAAAATTAAGTTTATATGTTTTAGGGTTTCAACCTTCTATTTGGGAAATTGGTTTACTCATGAAAACGTTGCACAGCTGCTAGCATGTACTAAATATATAAGCAGAATTTGTTTGCATCTCAGCCTCCAGCCCTGGCTCACGCACTGTTATAAATCTCGCTTTGCGAGTTCGCACCTCGACCTAGCACTGCTTCGCTCAGAGCAGACAAACTTGCTTTGTGAGATTGCATTCCGGCAGTCGGTCTCTTAGCATGGTACTATAAGTTTTTTTTTTGATTTTGTGCGAACCAGACGAGCTATAAGGTTGTGTAAAAAAACAAAATGTGCAGAATAATATCATATACTAGCTGGCCCGACCCGGCTTTGCACGGATAGACAAATCAAAGTTAAATATATTAACAAAAAATATAGTATATCAATAAATATATTACACTATGTATTTCTAATGGGAATTTTTAGTAACTTTGACCCCCCCCAAACCTTCCCTAAAATTTCAATTTTTTTTTTAAAACTCTTTCTTAGCGAGCACCTAGGGCCCTAGAGGAAGCTACATAATAAATTTCATTCCAATCCATTCAGTGTTTCTTTTTAGTAACTTTGACCCCCCCCCCCAACCCCCCCAAAAATTTCGAATTTTTTAAAACCCTTTCTTAGCGAGTACCTAGGGCCCTAGAGGAAGCTACATACCAAATTTCATTTAAATCCGTTTGATGGTTTTAG
Source organism: Philaenus spumarius (assembly GCA_018207615.1). Lineage (NCBI taxonomy): Eukaryota > Metazoa > Arthropoda > Insecta > Hemiptera > Aphrophoridae > Philaenus > Philaenus spumarius. The sequence goes on along the minus strand of JAGFPH010003186.1, from coordinate 132,407 downwards.
AGAAATCGTGATTTTGTAACTTTGACCCCCCAAACCCCCTAAAATTTCGATTTTTTTTTTAAACTCTTTCTTAACGAGTACCTATTGCCCTAGAGGAAGCTACATACCAAATTTCATTCCAATCCATTTGGTAGGTTTTGATAAATCGTGATTTAGTAACTTTGACCCTCCAAAACCCCCCCTAAAATTTCGAATTTTCGGAAACCCTTTCTTAGTGCGCGTCTAGAGCCTATAAAGAGTATTAGTGCCAAATTTCATGTTTGTAGGCCTCGTGGTTTTGGAGAAACTGTGATGAGTCAATGAGTCAATGGTATTTGGCTTTTATAAGTATAGATTAATATTTTTTTAGGTAAAACCATATAAAGTTTCTCTTTTACAAAAACTTTCAAAAGATAGTTCGGGCCTACTTCCTATAAAAATACGTGCTTCTGGTTGTTGGATTTTTTTGACTAACGAACTCGTCTGTGACTTAGGAAACCAACGTGTGTACCAAATCGGACGTAAAATGCAGTCGTTAGAGTGTGAATACATATATACAATTTTTAATGACACCCCTAAACGTGTTCAAGGGACCATGATCGGTGCTCATTGACTTCTCCCGACCTTAAGCCTCACCATAAGAGTCACTGCAACAGTTCACTTTCCTAAAGAAATTTGCTAATAGTTCTACACTTCTATAAGCACACTGAACACGTTGTACAAAAATGTACCTGTTCAAGTACGCGACATCAAGGAACAGTTTATTTACTGTTAGGATTAGTCGAGGTTTTAGATAGGTTTAGTTATATTCATTATTAGAGTTAGGATACTTAACGTAAAGGTATTACGTTGAGTAAGACTAACGCAGAAGGTATAAATCCGGAAATATAAACTTAGTTGCATAAGAGGTCATACAACACGCAACACGGAACTGCTACGAAGGTATGTCAACACGGAAGCTAGATGGATTATATAAACGTAATCCAAATCTAGAATCGAAGCCAGTTTGCTATGAGGGAGGCCCAGGGCCAGGTTCGCTACGGGAGTTAGGCCAGTCTTGCTACGTTAAGGGCCGGAGGATCAAGACTGCTTAGCCACGGAAGGATCTCTACACGAATCGAGGTTTGTACCAGTAGGACGTCATGAGTAGAGTGAAGGACGGTCTAGGACGTATTGAAAACAACATACTGAGTGAGCAAAACAGAGTATTTTTGTCTATTAGTAAAGTCATATTGAATTTAAAGTTTGGGGTTGATAACATAAATGTAATTTGCTTTAGTTGCTGGTACCGTTGATCCAGTCTGTCTTATGAACTCAACATCTAGTATATAAACTATGTAAGATAATATTGTTAGCGAAAGTTTTACGAGTGGCGTATTTGCCGAGTTGAGATAATTATTCAAATAAATATAATTGGAGCATTCTATAACTGAATCATTGGCTTGATGATGCTATTTCATTTAATTTAAACCCTATAGTATTTGCCTAGTTCCCATACTTAACATTACATATATATAAAAACTTAATAAGCAAATAGTTATTTAGTATTGTGAGGAATGGACTTTACACACCTTGCACCATGGGCGGATCCTGCCGGTTTTCAAGGAGGGGGCTGTCTCCTATCGGGGGGAGGGGGTATATAGAACATTTTTGTTTAATACAGTGCTTGAAAACGTCTTTTTAGACTATTTCACGAACACCCATTTTGAATAGGAATTAAGGATTATATGATCTACCCAAAAATGGAATTTTATTATAACAAATTATTTAGGATAGAACTGTATACTGCACTTTTAAATGTTAAATAGCCTTATTCTATAAAGTTATTTCACTTTGTTTCACTAAATTAGAACAACTGAACAAAACTCTCACAAACGTATAGTATACAGTTCCAGCTAGACGCGAAAAGGTAACGGCTAACGCACCTAGGGTGTTGAAAATGTACATTTTTCACGATATATCCGAATAGCTTCGGAACACTAAACCAGGTTTTCTTTATATGAAATGAAAATATAGAACTTGCACTTCAAATCGATATAAAAATCATTATACAAATATATCGATTTGTAATAGACACATCGATTGCAAAATGTAAGGTTTTACAGAAAACTTCATATTTAAGAAACTATAAGAATGATGAATGATTGGAAGATCGTGGTAGAAAGTTAAAATCTTGACGAATCCAATGGTGTCTTTATATTCTTCTCAAAACAAGCCTGTCTGACGGTTATGTGCCTTTAAAAAGTGACGAGTTTGAGTCATTTGCTTTCTCGCGCGGCATCCGTTGATTTAGACAACTACAATATTCCAACGATGAATACAATGTAAATATACGTTTTAGAAGAAATTTGTAAATACAAAAGTAAATATAAAGTTTAAAACATTTCCTTTCCAATGGTTTGTGTTTAGTTGAGGTGGAAAATATTTAGTGAGTGAAATATTCGATATAAGTTGTGTTGTCTGATACTACTTCAAATGAGCAGTCTGCCGCTTAGACGATTACAAAAAACAAAAATATAATAACCCAAAGGAGGGGGCTGTAGCCCCCACAGCCCCCCTGGATCCGCCAATGCCTTGCACATTAAAAATTGATAATCCAACGTATAAGTTGTTAAACAGGATGTATTGTAGTCAACTTAATACAATACTCTTCGAAAAAAATTTCTTGTCTTACGCAACACTAAGTCATGTGAACAACAACATAAAAACACGATGTTTCCAAGAAACACAACACATTGTGTCTTCAGATGACGTAAGTCCTTAGATGTTAGCGGACATTTCCAATCTTTACCTTTCCGAGCGCCTAACACAGGTTGATTGAGGAGTTGATCGTAGGTCGTTCATGAAAACCTTGTGTATGAAGAGATATTATTTTTAGTTGTCTACAATACCTCGTGTATAACTACTTGTGTCTTTGAATCATCAGTTTTTAAAGTATGAGATGGGTGAAGTACATTAAGTATTTTGTAATTTATCATTTAATCTATCTATAAAGCCTTACAAGATTAAAAAGAAAAAGTGTGATGTCGGAAGGCACAGTGACTAATGTAACGGACACGACGACACGACTGATTACTAAGTTATAAAATCAGATTTCGGTTAGGTAATATAGCCTACTCATCGGCGGATTTTGGCCCGAGCTGTTGGGGAGCTCGTATGTAATTCATGGGTGTCATCAGCAGTTTTTTATTCGGGGGGACACATTTCGGGGGGTCCGGGAATGTTGAAAATATTATTTTTCAAAACATTGTTTTTATGCATTTCTGAGATAAAATTAGGTGAAATGAAAGTATTGTTTATTTTATTGTCTTCTTCTTTTATTCGCTTCATAATTACGGTATTTGAAATTTTCTCACTATTTAACTACGCACAAGAATTGTAAGTACTAGCACGTAACTTTTGTTCACACCGATTATATTAGGATAATACGATAAGCTCGACTTAAATGTAAGGTTATGTTTAACTGAAGTGCTAATGACTGACAAGTGAAGTGGAAACAGGCGGAATGTCGGTGCGTTGTCTCCATTTCTGTTAGCCCGTTTCCGCCTACATCAGTGTCGCGCCCTGTTGCGTTGTTGTTTTTATGTTAACCTTACGTAATTTTGTTACTTTTAGGCTGGTTTCATGCAAGGCGTTTGGTGTCACGCGACAGACGCGCCGCGTTCTTAGTTCTATTGAATGAAATGGCCGAGCATTTATGCACAACGCGCCAAAATTTGTGTCGCCGAAGGAACGCCGCATTCCTAGATATTGGCGACAAATATTTAAAACACGGCTTCCGAGACTGTCGGTCGTTCGCTCTAAATCCATTGAATCAAATTGGTGCATTTATACAGCGTGTTCTGCTCTTTTTGGAATCCAGGGTGGGGAAGGTTATATTGTTCTATACATTAATTTTTCCATTTTGTATGTGTTTTTTTATGTTTTAGTAGTTACTTATTTCTGAAACCAGCAATTGTTTCTATCAGGAAAATGAAATAATTTTTTTTATTTGTTGTTTTTCAGCTGTTTATAACAGAATTCACAATCTATTGTTAATGTTATGATTTATCAAAATAATTTTTTAATGCCTTTTGTTATTATTTAGTTTCAAAAATTTAATTTAGAATCTGCTAAACTAATAAATAACTTTTGTATTTGTTAATATTAACAATTATAATAAACGTAAATTTTAATTAATTATTGTTTATTATTATTATAATTACTATTTAAATAATTAATTAATTAAAATTATTTTGATAAGTTGAAATGAGTTCTTAAATGGAAGATCTTATTAATTGAAAAGTAATATCAAATCACATCTGTCAGAATCAATTTTTACAAATTATATAACAACAAACATTGTACAGTTCATATATTTTCATAAGTAGGCCTATTTATATGTTATTTGATACAATCAGCGTGATACGTGACTTTCAGAACTTATCACCAGTATAATGGAATAATGAAAACCCTTGAGAAGGCTGTATTTATTTTTGATTTTGTTTATAAAGTTGATTTTCTCTTTAGCTAAACACATCTTCAAAAGCTAACAAAAAACTCTTTAATTTTACATTTTCACTAAAATTATATTACAATCAGAATTATCTGTTCATAGCTTCATCATCAGGTTGAAAACAATTTGAAAATACAAACATAGCACGCAAAACATAAATTTAAAATGGCAATAATTTAAAATATTTTAATATTATTTTTTCAGCAGTCAGCTCTACGAGCTCCACAACTACTGCACTGTATCAGCTCCCAAAAAAATCCTATTTAGGAACGCGACAGTAAAAAATGCGTGAACAAATTGTGACCAAAATGTCATACGCAGATCTCGAGCAAACGCGCGTAAGTCAACATGGTGAAAGCGCAGGATGCGCCATGTTCCGAGTTTCTGGAACGCGTGGTACAAAACGCATTGCATAAAACCAGTCTAACCTATTAAATAGTGATAATGAATATTTATAGTAACAGTTATTATAATGATAAATAATAATAATGAATAGTAAAAAATATATAAAGAAAAGTAAAATTGTGTAGAGTATTTTATAGTTCCTTTATTTACGACATTCTTTTTTTTCCATCTCTGATATTGAGGGTGACGTAATCACAAACCTCAGATATTGCCCCCCCCCCCCCCCGACAATGACGCGCCCGTGATGTAATTTACTGTATAGTTTTGTAAATATCTTTTTCATTTGATTAACCCTCCAAGTGCTGACTATATTGCTCTTTAGTGCTAAGGGTTTTTTGGTTCCGTGCATGCTTACTAACTAAAATCATTATAAAATACTCACTAACAGTAAAGTAAGACTTATTATATATCATTTTAATCACAATTACATGATCTTTACAGTAAATAGCTTTAACAGGCTTACCTTATAATTTTTAGACTTTTTTTTGTTGACCAAAGTAGAAATAAAAAAAAATAATTTTTTTGTGTTCTAAAACCTCTCACTCAAAATATGTAAAAAAAAGTAATGTAGAAAAGTCAATATAGCCAAAAGTTGCAAAATTTTATGGTAAATAGAAATATATATAACACTACTACTTTGCTGTAAAAAACAAACTTTTTGTCTATAAAAAAAAACTCCGTTTTTTATAAAAAAATGTTTTTTTTGCACAAAGAAGAAAAACTTGCCTCTAAAGATATAAAAGTACTGTTTAGGCCCAATATTTATGGTTTTAATTTGTTATAAAGGAATAACACACACATTATATACAAGAAAAAAAAGAAGAAAAAAAAAATGTACAGTTCAAAGTCTCTAAATATCACTATTTTCAAACGCACCTCTATTGGCCCTTAAATTGCTAAGTTCACTCATAATTACTTAAAAAATAAATAAACATTTACAAAAACAAATAAAAATAAACTGATCTAAACTAAAACTAAAAATGAATAACAACTAGTGGATAAATAAACAAAATCTGAGTTCCGAGCGTCTATCTACGCGTAGGCCTACTACACGACTATATACCGTGTATAGATACTTGATTTGACAATTCTGCCGAAGGTTTGTTTGAGTTGATATCGCTATGAAACTCTGAATTATAATAAAGTGACTCATTCCAAACACAAACATACATAGAAGTATCCAATTGTATTAAAAATAGCGGCGTTGTACACATTTACAAAATGTGTTGCGCAAACATCGCATATGCGATGTTAGCACTGTAACGCGACTTTTATACATCGCATATGCGACGTTGGCACTTGGAGGGTTAACAAACATTTATGAAAATATATATTTTTCTGTTTATTTTTAAAATTATTTTAATAGTAAGCTGTCTGATTTAGTCAAAAAGTTAGATATTGGTTCTCTTTAGGTGAGATGCCCTGAATATTTGTTATTCTGTTGTAGTATTATCCTAAACTATCACAGTTAAAAAGGTAAAAATTATTTTTGTTCTACAAACTGACAATTTTTTTACTACAGTTGACACTTTACTTTTCATAGAAAGTTAACTCTTTCTACTTGAAACTTTTGATGAAAAAAATTATGTGTAAATGTTCTCTTTGGTTCTTCAAACCTAGTATTTTAATGTCTTCACTGTAAGCTTTATAAGCCAAGTGCTGCTACCTATCAGTAACTCCTAGAACTAACACACACTATATTTGTTAAATACAGAATCATTGTCTTCTTTGGACAAATTACAGTCTGCAATGAATTCAGTTTAGTAGACACCATAATAAATTATTTGTGTGACCATGGGTTATAATTATTATTGATAATTCCACTTTTCTCCTTTGCCCTTTTCCAATGTAAACACACTAATGTTAACTCCGGCCTCTCCTCGAAGAGGTCAGTCTTCGCTAACCTCCATACATACATCCATTCCCTTCAGTACGAGTTAAAATTAGTTGATTATAATTACGAATAATTTAGGAGTCTCATAGTGAAAAAATGTTACGTTATCTTTATGATCGGGCCCCCATCTCAACGTTTTCAAAGAGGTCTCTAAATTATGTAAGAGTGACTCATGTCATTTTTTAAAACTTTTATGTTGAAAGGTTTTTTTGGTAATTTCTAAACTTTTATGTTGAAATGTTTATTTAGTCATTTTTAAAAAGTCTTCGAAGTCACCTTGGTTACGGGGACCTGGAATGATCTTTACACAATTCCTATAATCAGCAGCCTCATTCAATCCTAAAATTCAAGTTTTAGATTTTACCAGAACACACTAGGCATTCTTGAATATAAAATTTAAAAAAAGCATTGTATGAGTATCCAAGTCACTATTGATAATAATAATTTTACCGCACCGGGTTACTGTACTGCAAAAAAATTAGTAAGTTTGATAAAAAGGTGTATTATTTTGGATAATAACCGCAGTGTCATTAATAGTATTGATTGAATAATTAAAACTGCAATCTAGTCATACAATAGCATCGTTCGACATAGTGAATTTATATACGAATGTGCCTGTCCGCAATACCATTGATATTTTAAGAAGTAATCTCACCAAGACGAACATTTTAAGTACTGATGCTGTACATGAACTGATCAACCTGTTAACTGTTTTACTCCTCAAACAGAATTACTTTACTTTTGACGACAAATAGACAGAAGGTTTAGCCATGGGCTCACCGTTATCGGGTCTGTTAGCTGATGTTTACCTGAATTATTATGAAAAGACTCACCTCCTCACAAAAAATAATAAATTATGTGAAAAAATTGTGCATTACACCCGTCCGTTATGTGAACGATACGTTTATTGTATACGACTGGACAGTAAAAAAAATCGAACAGTTAAAAAATAATTTGAACAAGCATAAACCAAAACATTCAATTTACCCTTGAAATTGAAACAGAGCAAAAGCTAAATTTTCTGGACATAACTGTATCTAAACACAAGGACTCGTTTAAATATAATATTTATAGGAAACCGACCACCACGGACACCACAATCCATGCTGATTCATACCATCCTATCAACCAAAAAATGGCAGCCTACAATAGCTTTGTACACCGATTTCTTTCTGTACCACTTGAAGACGACGCTTTTCATGATGAGTTAAATGTGATTAAACACATAGCCGTGGCCAATGGGTACAAATGCAAAATGGTTGATAACTTAGTTAAAAAACACAAGAACAAAAATAACATTCATGGGGAAAAACAAAAACTAAGTATGTATCCACATTATATGGTAACATTCTTCCTAATATCATAAGTAACATTCTTCGTAAAATCAACATTACTACAACGTTCCTCACCAACAATAGTGTACGAAAAATACTCAGTCAAAAAATAAATAGACTAGTTGAAGAAAGAACTGGGGTATACAGAATCCAATGCAGTGATTGTGATAAATTCTATATAGGTCAAACCGGTAGGCCATTTTTAACACGGTTTAATGAACATTTGCCTAAGAAAAGTTTGGACAGAAACAGGTCAAATTAAGTGATTGACCTCGTAGACAATAATCACCAATACAGTGATTTCGCTACCAATTTTAAACCCATACACATCTGCACAAAAGGCACTTAATATAAACGCGCTGGAGGAATTTGAAATTTATAAGGCTAATAAATACAACACCAATGAATTACTCAATGACCAATTGTATTTTAAATCAAATTTATTATATGACTCGGCTATAAGGATCTCCGAGTCTTTGCGAAGGAATACCTCTTCTTATCAGTTGTCGTTCGACCGCCTATCGGACAATTTATATGTGTTATGTGGTGTGAGTTGCATGTTGTTGTGTTTGTGTGATGTGAACTGTTAATTTATTAATCTGATGATGAAACATAGTTTTTGAAACGCGTCATATGAAACGCAGACGAAGTCACAAGACGGAAACAAAAAGGTAAAAATATTATAAAATAAGGATTATTATAAATAAAATTTCATTTTAAAATCTCAAATTTGTAGAATCAACCCATTTCATAACTTTAAATAGCCTTAAATATTCTTAAAAAAGGGTGGGTTTTAGCAAAAGTTCTTTCTTGATTTTTTAAAGCAAGCATTTTTTTAAAGTAGGTTACTTTTATAGTACGTTTTAGAGTTGTAATATAAGGTTACTGTTGGAGATGTCTTCATAAAGGAAAAAAAAACTGCTTCAACAGCTTGCTGTAACACAAGCAGTTTTTGCTTCATCGGGGACTCAATGATATGAAACATTTTTCCTGGCTTTCTCTGACAATAGAAACTCTGTTAGATTAGATTTAGTATTGAAATACTCACTGGATCTGTACGACTGATACCCTGGCTACCAAAGAAATACTCCTTGCCATATACAACTATAGCTGTGTGCCAGATGCCTTCGATACGACGACCTGAAACAAAACAAAAACTACTGTTTATCTAACTCTATGAGAGGCAGTTGAAAAGTAAGCCAGTAACCTTTCTTTTAGGTTCTCTGAATGCATAAAATACAATGGCCAATGTCTTTCATGACCATCAATCTATACATATAAATATAATGTAAGTGTCTGTCTGTGTTTTCAGAATAAATCCTTTTTTCTAAGCTCAAATGATTATTCACACGTTACCAAAACATACATTTTAAAAATTTTTGTCTGTTTGTCCTGGCTAATCTCCGGAATGTTTGAACCAATTTTGGCAACACTTTCATTTGCATGTAGAGGACTGTTCAGAGATTACAGGACCAAAGATCTACAGTTTGTGCTCTCACATTCTCAGTTCCACCTATTTCAAATATTAATTTATATCTCTCCAAATATTAATTTATATCTATACATATAAATAAAATTGAAGTGTCTGTCCGAGTGATTTTGAAATAAATACTTTTTCTAAGCTCATATGGTCACTCATACTTTATCAAAACCTGAACATGCATTTTTTAAATTTTTTGTCTGTTTGTCCGGTCTAATGGTCGGAATGGCTGAACCAATTTTAACAAAACTTTCATTTGCAAATGTAGAGGACTTTTTAGAGATTAAACTAGGCTACTTTTATCCAGGAAATGTTCAGATCTATTTAAAAATTGAAAATGTAAAAATTAGGGGTTTTATGAACGCACGACCATTATAAATAAAACAACTCATTTGCATCAAAAGCTTAACACTTTGACAAGATTGTCTGGGGTTTAATTTACTGTATGCGCTGGTTTAGCCGTTAAATTTATATCACAACAGTATGCAATAATGTGAAATGTACTCATATAAGTTAAATACACTTCAAAACTTGATTTTTAATTTTAATTTTCGTTCAGGAGTTATGAGTAACAATCTGGCGGAAAACAATAATACCAGCTAGTTTTATCAATAACTTTTTCAATGGCACAACTCTGCTGAGGAGGTTTTTAATGTTTATTGACGCCTTTGTTGTGTCAATCTTATCTTTACTTTATTTTAACGGGCCGTTATATATTTAATGGGAGCATTCCACCAGATTGAAGTGGTTGAAACAATTCTCTAGCGCTAGCGTGTGAGGCATTAGATGAATAGGTTTATTAGTTAATTACAGAGATGAAAAGACATGGTTACAGAACAAATTTTTTGTCGTTGAAAAAAACAACTTTTTAGTCTCTAATGAACTTTAAAAAAAAAAAAACTTTAAGTTGAACTTCAGTAAGTTTTAAACGGCCGCCATTTTAAATTGTTAGAATTTTATTGTTGTAATGTATTTTGCTATAACACTATAAAAAAAATGTCAACTCATAGCAATCCGCTTTTGAGATAAAAATTGACTAGTAAAAAAACTTGGATGTGTGAAAAACCATTGAATTGTCTCTGGTCAAGAAACAACACCTAAAAATATTGGTAGAGAGTTGCGGATATTTAATTTGTACTAACTGTAATCATAGGCGTAACCAGGACGACCGTATGCAGGGGGTTACAACAACCGGTGGGTGGGGTGGGGGGGTGCATGGACAATTAAAAAAATTAAGATACAAAATAACACGTATTACTCTTCCCAGAAGTACTTTAAAATGATATAGGTATGTATACTTTTCGACTTCTAATAATTGTGATTCAGGCCCATTTTAGAATAATTTAGAATAGCAAGCATGACTCATCCCCCGCCAAATCTTTCCGTGCGCTGCTTCTAACCCCATAGGCCTGGATCACACACGGCGTTTTTTTTTTGTCGGCTGCGGATTGTCATAAAATTTTAAATGTGTATGAGGTAAAATTTCCGACGTCGCGATGTCTAAAATTCTTATTGCGATTCATTGAACTGAAGTGTCTAGTTCATCAATCACGAAGTGTGTTATGTATTATATTATTTTTTTCTTCTAATGTTTTATTGACATGAACAGAGAGCAACTCTCGCTTTATTGATATTGAGTCGCCGATTGAAAAGGAAGCAAAAACTATACATATTTGGGTTCATCCCATTAATAAATAAAAGAAGAAAAGATTTTTGAGCATTCTACACTGTGTTTCTTGATTTGAGGAACTAGAAGAAACATTTTTCAATTATTTAAGAAAGTCAGTTTCTACACGCGGCTGAAGGATAGTATTCTACGAAAAAAATACTAAAATAAGGAAAATTGGCGTGCATTTGGTAATGTTCGCCACTGTTTTGGCGGAGACGGTGGAAAATCCGTCGATTGTAGTGGCAGCTAGCGACTGCACAGCTACCGTCAGCGGTAAATAAACCGTTCGTTTATTTTTCCGACCAGTATGTATGCTCTAATATTCTCCTTCGTGCCACTGTTGTTATAATGGTGACGGCAAATAATCCATAGTGGACAAAACTCTGTGTGCTGCCTCTAGAACACAATACTTTGATACACTACACTGCATTTATATAAAATAAAGTGCCAGTGCCCAATTTGACCAAAGATAATATTAGCAATATTATATTGATAATTTATTGTACCTTGACATTTGCATAGGTGTTGAAAACAAGTTACTTTTAAGAGCGTATTTTAATGTAAACAAAGTGCAAAATATTTTTTACAATGGGGGGGGGGGTTATACCCCCAAACGCCCCCCCCCCCTGGTTACGCCATGACTGTAATTGCCTTAAAATAAGTATCTTAGTCCTTGGAAAAAAGAATTAATAAATGACCAGAGTACGGTAACGACAAATGAATGAGATTTGATAAAACTGATGTCTCATTAAACTGCTCGGTCATACATCTTTGCAATCCATCCGCGAGGCCATGACATAGGTACACACTACTGTACCCACACTATAAATTTATCATATTTTTATTATACTTTGACTGGCAGCCTTTACAATGACTCACACTGGCTGCAATCAAGGCTACATTATTTTCAGCTTTATATCTGTCTCAAACCATCCTGAACTTCCTACTTCAAAGAAATTATTTTAATGAGTCATCTTCTCCGTTTATTATTGCCAGAGCTGAGTTATTCGGAGAAGTTATTTTCTATTTATAAAGCAGCGCCTAGTGTGTGTCTGTTTACATTTCAACAACCACTGATCCAATGATCATACATATGGAATTTCACCTAAATAACCTATATATTTTTGAATTTACTCACATTTAATATTTTCCTTCAGATTGTTCTAAAGAACATGATACAATAAAATTCTGATAAGTCAGACCTCTTTAACCCGTATTGGTTTGAAAATAAAAATATAAGGTGTGTATGAAAATGCAAAATATAATACATGCAGTACAACCTGTCATATTCGGAATAATGTGGCGACCGGCCGATCCGGATTTGGAAAATCCGAATACAGCAAAGTAATTTTTTATAGCCAAAGGGCCCAAAACAATAAAAGCCATTATTGTTAAATACTATTTTTAGATGTATCTAGCGGTTTGGACTTGTATTTACTGTACTACGATGTAGGCCTACTGTATAGGCTGACAAATTGACATTCTGTACACAACCATAGACTATTATTAATTAAAAGTAAACAATAAAAGAAAACAGTTTACCTTGTAAAAACACAATTTTAATTATTACAGTACAGCAATTAAATAATTACAGTAACTAGCTGACCCGTGCGAAGCATTCACATTCTAACTTACTTAAATACCACTTAATTAAAGTACACACCGTATTTAGTATCGTATAGTTGCGTATTTAGTGCGTCATGGGCATAGGTGAGGGTTGAAGTAAAGAATAGATGTGTTTAAATTGTATATTATTTATTTTTTTAAACATAAGTTTAAGATATTTACATAGTGTTTACAGGACCTCTTTGAATACTATGTTTGAAGTTACGATATGGTCATCTGTGATTGTTTGTTGGTGGGTTTGTTTTACACAGACCAGTGTTGCCAACGCCAGGAAAATATCCCTACAACTTACTTGATCTTACATAAGTGTTACTTTCGGATTCTTTATTTCTTTTTTTTTTTGTATTTTTTTCGTATAATTGTATTTTGTATCTTTTTCCGGTGTAGCAATTAAGGAAAGCTTTAAAATGATGCGTCATTCATGTAATTTGATGATGTATTAAGGAAGTTATGGTGTACCGACAAAAAATGGCATTGGTAAATAATATATGTGATTAAATATATAAAGTATGTAGTTACAGTACTGCACTTATAAACACACTAGCTTTAAAAAAATTACCGGTAGGCCTACAGTTCGGCACAGTAAAATATACATTAAGTTTTACTTACAGTACCGTAAAGGAATGCTAATTGCTACATCAGTTTTTGAAAAAAGTTGTGATTTTCGGGGAGAGAGTCATTGACCGTCTCAAGGTCACAGCCCGCTAAGACTAGGCACGGCGGGCAAATATTGTACTAGCTGCAACTTTAACTTTTTCACCCCATCCGCCACACAACCAAAATACAAAAATTTGTTGGAGATGCGTCCGGTTATGGGAGGGTTTGGATGTGACAGGTTGTACTGTATTATGTTTGTAAGCTTCAGCTGTCACATCACAGTGGGACTGTACGGTCTGCTAAACATGATGATGAATGCTTTTAACTACATTGCATTCTGTCCTTCAAACTAGAGTGCTGACTTACTTGGCAAATAAGTTTGTTTATGCCTCGGATATAAGTACAAAAAGTACAAGAGGGTCGACAATGCTAATCATTCCCAAGCACAGAACTGTAAAACATAACAAATCTTTTACAGTATCTGCATGTCACTTGTGGAATTCGCTACCAGATTCCCTTAAAACTATTGCTAACCGTGCTCAATTTTCAAAATCACTGATACTTTAATTCATGAATAGTATGGACGTGGACTGATATCTTTGCTTGGGGTGTGTAGGAAAGAGAATTCGTTTAATTTGCTTATTAATATTTTATGGTGAATGAATGTGTGTGTGAGTGTGTTTTGTAAGTAGTTTATTCTTATACTTCAATAAATATGTTTAAAATTAAGCTATTTTATGTTGTAAGTTTAAGAATCTGTATTAGTTCAGGATTATTTTTTAATTCTTGTGTTTTTATGTGCATTTTTATTTGAATTTATCGTGTATTTTTGTTTTGTTTTAGGCTTAAATAAAGTATGTCAATATGT
>JAGFPH010003186.1:69718-102428 GCA_018207615.1 Philaenus spumarius | reverse complement strand
GATTTCGGACAATGTGCAACTGCTCTTTGTAGCAAAGCTTCAAGAGATTCCCTGGTACCATTACTTTTTTCGAAGTAAGCCGCCCGTAACCAAATAGATTTCTTGCTAGGAAATGTTGCTAATGCATGTGCATATACAGCTCTAGCACATTCGTAAGCTCCTTGAGCAGCACATGCTTCAGCGTCTTCCATCCAAGTATGTTTCCTATCTTCTTCTTCAACTCCTTGACCGATTATTGATCGAATTAAAGCTTGACAACAATGGACAGAGCCAGACTTTTCAGCTTCAATTGCTTCTTTGAACCAATGTTCACGATTAATTTCAACTCCATTAGCACTAAGTGAAGAAATCGCTCGATCTATAATTTTTCCTACCATGTGGTTATTTCCATGAGCTTCTTCCAATTTGGCAGCAGTAGTCCATATTTGTCTATCCGTTGGAATATTTTCTCTAGCTTTATTTAGAACCTTACGTGCGTTCTCGTATGTTTCAAGTCTCGCTAAAGCGAGCCATAAATCAACACTTGTTGGACAACATTCAACAGCACGGCTGAGCAAAATTCTAGCGTCTTCTGGTTCTTCAAGTTCTACTGCAGCTTTCCACAGACGGACAGAATTGGGGATATGTTCCAGAGCTTTTCTATACACCCTTCGCTTAGCTTTTGTTTCTGTTTCTAGATCTGCTGCTCGAATCCAAATTCTTACAGATGTAGGTATGTGACGTACTGCTTGTGCTATAACTCCACGAGCAGTATCAGGAGGTTGTAATCTAGCTGCTTCCAACCATAAATCTTCAGAACTAGGATTATCTTCGCAACCTTTCATTATAAGGTTACGAGCCGCTTGAATTTTACCAGTAACTTCTTCTAGACGAGCTGATGCAATCCAGGCAGGTGGATGATTGGGATTTGTTTCTCGAACAGATTTCAATAAAAGTCGAGCTTTTTTGATGTCATTAATGTCACCACCATAAGTCGGAATCATACTCTGTAAGTCAGTAAGATACCCCTTAGGATCTACAACAGTTTGGCCTTCTACTGAATCTGAAACTTGATTCAATTTTACATTCATTAAAGTATTTCGAGCTTGTCCCATTTTTCTCAGATCAAGATCCCCAGTAGGGGTTAACATTCCGGGTGTTGCATTACCTGATGGAATAGCACTCATTAGACCACTGCTTGGATCGATTGATGTTGTAGTCTCACCGCCTAAATTTCTTGATAAAACCGAATCAGGTAAAGGTGTAAACCGTTCTGCACGGGGATTTCTTATTTTACGATTTCGAGCATCACCTACTTCAGGTACATTACGCCATTCGTCTTCACTTACTGTTACCAACCCTCGCTTTAAATCGCTAAACTGCTGTTGAATTTTAGGTCTTTCTTGACGATATCTTTCTAATTCTTCTTTCAATCGTTTTTCTCTGTATTCTTTCCGTTTTTCATCCATTCGTTTATCAATTTCCTCATATATCATATCAGCTTCTTCATCGTCCTTGTCATAAGGATCTTTACTAAACAAAGAACCTCCATAACCTGAAAACTCGTCATAGTTAGAATCATTCAAATCTTCATCATCATCTTCTTCCTCTTCTTTTTTCTTCCTTTTGCTAGGTGGAGCATGTCGGTCATCTGACACATCATTTGCATCACGGGCAGGACCAATATCAGAACGTGTTGTGAATCCAGTTGCACCACGACCAACACCAGCAACATATCCTAATGGGGCTGGAACACCCATGAAATGTTTCTTATTCCGATTAACCAACGCTGCTGGAGGAGCAGTCATTTTAAGGCAGGCTGACTAAAACAAACCTTCACAAATAAGTAGGCTAACACCTTCACCTATCCTTAATTATAACCTATAACTTTTAATAAAACGCTACGCCTTCATATAACTACATTAATACATATGATTAAATTAATACGCCATTACTCAAAATATAGCAAAACTAATTACAGAACTAAGAAAATGTTATGAATGTCACAATAAATTAACGATTTCAAACGTTCCAGTAACCAAAACAAGCAATAAAAACAAACTAAATTACTGAATCTACTCCATTCACTACTGACTGTATTACATCTTCATCCAATACTGGCAAATAAATCACTTGTGCTTAAGGTCGTTGATATAATATAAAACACTTTTGTATAAAAGAAAAGTTATATTATATAACTTTATTTGAAATAAACGCTAGTTAAGAGTATAAATATATATTTATCTAGGGTAAATCATAATATTTTCATTATAAGAATATTAAAAGACATACATTATTTTATAAAAAACTAGTGGACCCGGCAATGCTTCGCTATTGCTTAATTTGAAACTTTGAAAGCCTGTAATTCGTATCCCGTGTAATTCAACATCCTGTAATTCGTATCTCGTGTAATTCAACATCCTGTAATTCGTATCCCGTGTAATTCAACATAGGCCTAATGATTGTTACACATAATTAATAAAACAACTGATTTGAATCAAAAGTTTAATACAATTTTAGGTTAGGCCTTTAAAACCTATGAAATATAATAATTCAAACATCTAATATTACAATTACATTATATTATTGTTACACATTATAAATAAAACAGCTTATTTGGAACAAAGGTTTAACACAATTTTAGGTTAGGCCTATTATTATAAAATCAACACACTTTTTTTGAAAGAGTTTGGAATTATCACCATAGTAACCAGAATAACACATTAATAAATACGAATCAGCTGTTTCATCTTTTATATGGCTGCTTATGGGAGGGATGAATTTTCGCATTTTCTACCCTTTAAATTCAAAATTTTGCAAAATCCTTTCTTAGTACGCCTCTACATTATTGGACGGATGTACCTTCCAAATTTCAAGTCTCTAGCTTTAATAGAATCGGCTCTGCGTTGATCATCAGTCAGGACCACTCTGGTCAGGACATTGCATTTTATATAAAAAAAGAAGTTATGGTTTATTTGGGTTGTCAGCTGATTTCGATTCTACTTTCAGTTCTGCTCTGTGATATCTGGTGGTGGTGATACTCTGTGTTCTGTAACAAAAAAACTAAAAAACAACAAACTTTCAAAATGGTGCAGTGATAAAGTGACTATTCAGGTAAATAAATTAAGTATATTATAAGACCATTAGATAATTTTCAAAAAAAGTGTTGATTATTTGATAAAATGTATTTTTGTATGTAATAGTATTGCAGTTTTATAATTACTTATTACGATATAAATGTTTACATTGTTATTGTGTTCTATTAGGCCACATACATAAATGGTGGTGTAGGCCTACTACTTTACCCATTAAAAATTGTCAGTAGATTACATCATTTTCATATGTGTATATTTTCAAACAATGATGATTCATTATTAATGAAGCAACAATTCTCATGATGACATGAAAAATTGAATGCGCCTGCTATTATTGTATGCCCATTATGAACTCTTAGCTTAGTTTCTAACTAGACTTTGCATAGAGGTCTGTTGTGTCTTCCTCCAGAATTTGATAAAGACGGTGAGAATATCATTGTAAACTTTGTAGTAAGTTGGATTAATTTGTATTTGTCAAAAACCACTAATTTAATTCCTTGAATTTTTCAAACTTTGTTATGTTATTCTAAGTCCTAGGCTATGCAAATTAGGGAAAGCTTCTAAAATATTTTGTACCTAGTTTTTGACACACCAATGATAACCTGACAGTTTTTATCACTTTTTATCTAGGCTAGGACAAATAGTTACTGTAACTAAAACTGTAAAATTCTTTTTGGGTAAATAAATAATTTAAGATAGCCTAAGGTAAATTAATATTTAAAAATAGATAGGCCTAGGGGTTTTATGGCCCTATATATTTGCAGAAGACAAACATTTAAAAATATTAGTTTCTGGGTTAGCTACTCAAATTAATAATAAGGCCTTTATGATATATTGGATAGTTTTATTTTTGGTTTTAAGATGAAAAGCACCATTGGGCCATCATCACTTGAAATCACAATTTTTCTAACTAGACAAACATCCACGTTACCTGGATTCGAATCTGGGATCTTAAGCTTTGAAATTAGATCTGGTAACAAGAAAGTTAGTTTTTCAATTTAATTTATTAATGACATATTTTAATAAAACAAATTTTAACACTATTAAGTTATAGAGGAGTTATTATTAACTATATACCGTAGCCTAGAGCTATTCGGCATGAATTTACTTTGCGACTCCCAGCTGATATGTTTGCAAACGTTTTAGGAAATAGAGTGCTACCAACCTTAGTAAATTCTACTGTTGAACTGCTGGTAAACTTAGACTGTAAATTAGAACTTCGGCCTATTTTTTTTATGCTTGCATTTCTGTTAGGCTTTACAAAACAACTTACTATATAATTGATGTTAATTATCAACTTAAATACCGGTATATGTTTACAAAGTGGAAACATATTGTTTTTATAAAAATACATAACACATTTGATGGCACTGAACTCTAAAACTAGGTACCGGTATTTATTTCACAAAAAAAAATTTTGAAACAAGAGTGTTAGAAAATTTAATCCACTATACTTTTCATACGAGGTTTTGGCTACGGATCATATTTATTACGTGTCTTTCCAAAATGTGGATTAGGTCTCATGGGCAAACCACAGTAAAAAATACATGTCATTAACTTTTATCTCAAGTGTGGTATGGAAACTAATAGGCCTACAGTAAAAAATAATATTAATTATTACTTATTACTATTATTATTACAAAACAAATAATAGCCTAGTTCAATATTAAATTTAATAATAATTATAATAAATAATTCAATAACTACATCAATTTCACATGATAGTAGCGCATTCTTGCAGTTTCTATAAATACACAACCTATTTGATGGCACTTAACTCTAAAACTATTTATTTCACCAAAAACATTTTTGAAACAAAAGTTTTAGAGAATAATCCACTATGATTTTTATACAAAGTTTTTTTTAGGACGCACCAAACTGAAGTTACTTGAAAAGATGAATGAAGGATGAACGGAATTTGGCCACCACTTTCCAAGATGGCAGCGTAAGCTTAATGGGGTGGGGGTCACAAATTTACTGTTAGCCGCAATTAACAAAAACGGCTACACAGACCTATATATTCTTGTTATACTTTAGATAATTACATGCTTATTTTAAATTGGTAATTGTCTACTATTATTTTGTCAGAAGCAAATCTTTCCATATTGACTATGTTTTGTATTTTTATGTATTCTAACAATAAATTTTAACAATAAATTTTAACATGTGTAAAGGTCCGAAAAAATAAATTCATCCTAAAAAAGTATAGCCTGACATTCTAACTTATAGTCTCCAGTTCCAATATGTTTCAAGAAAATGTTCCCGTATTGAGATATTTTATATATTCTAGCAATTAATTAACATAATTAAAGGCACAGTAAAAGAAATACAAACGAGTAACTTACTTTAAAAGTCGTCATCTGATGAAGAACTAGTGACGCTTGTTGACGGTTCATCACGCACTTACTGGAACATTTTTGCACTCTAGACACTTTTTCGACTGTCACAAAACGCTGTGTTTGTACAAGAAATTTTGCAATGTAAGTTAATTTTCGGTGAGGATTATAAACTGTGTCAACTTTACAGTTACAGTGCTATACAGTTATAACACAAAAAAGTATTGTAGGCTAACTACTGCAAGACGCCATGATAACTGATTACAACCTTCCGTATCTGACCTCCAATTTGAACAAACCTACCTTATATTGTTCACTGTTCATGCTCTTCAAACATGTTTATATGTCCATTAGCGATAAGGGTTATAGTTTAGGCCTCTTCCTTTGCTTTACACATACTGGGACTACACACTGGAAGTTAGAACTTCAGGTTTTTTTTATTTTTTTACGGTGAATTTATTTTTCCGGACCTTTATTAAATTTTAATTCATTGTTAGAATACATAAATACAAAACATATCTCAATACAGAAAGATTTGCTTCTGACAAAGTAATAGTAAACAATTACCTTCAAAATTTAATTGAACAATGATGTTTACAGAATAAAACAAAACATAGGTACCGGTATGTAAAGTGTGATTTCTAAAAAATTTCTTATAACATATTAATTAAATAATCAAGTAATGAGTTAAAATTTTCAAACATAAATTTGTACCCGAATTAGGAGTCAATAGTCCAGACAAAATGTCACCTAGACATAGTAGGTCTGCTCCATCTATGTTGTTTTGGTATGCAAAATTTAACACGGGATCTCTATGGCCAGTGATAAAATTGTCACTGCATGAGCTCTGAAATATTTTTTCAAGAGTACGAATATCTTACTATCTTCAAAATAAAGTAACAGAATGTCATAAAAATAAATACAAAAATGAATTTCACTGATTTTAAATGGTTTTCTTTTTATTTATATAGTAGGCTATAGTTCCTACTAGCCTACATATTATTCACCCTTTCCCCGGTATTCATAATTGACACAAAGTGCCTCATACCCGACCTCTTAAGTGGCCAAATTTGCACTTATATTCAATTAATGTTCAAACTACAATATAACTATTTATTCAATATACCGGTACATGAAATGTGTACCATATCTTAATATTATATTGGTATATACAAAATTTGTATATTTACTTGCCTAATGCAGCACTGAAATTTTTGTTCAAGTCCAAATAAAAAACAAATTGAAATATAAGTTCACTCTCAGTTATAAAAGTTGTGCTACAGATGATTATGAACACAGATCTAAAATCCTAATCAGCTGGAAGAAATAGCAAATGAAATATAACATACTGTAAAATGTTCTCTGAACACGTTTCTAAAGTTAGTTTTAAAATATTCCAACAGATGACAAAGTTATATACGCATTTAAAGTTCTACTACGGATTAGTACGGAAACCCGGGGAGTGAAAAAAATAAATCATACGAGTTACTACGGAAAACTGGGGAAGGGTTAAATGTAAAAAGTAATACTCTGGTGTTTTAAAATCGTTACAAAAGTTTGCAATAACACCACATATGACAATATGTAGACCTACTGCCATTTTGATTATTTTAGTTTCTTTTTTTAATAATGTTTTTGGCTTGTTAAAAATATAAACAGTCCAAAACAAATGTAAAGGTTTAAAAACAACCATATCCAACTCCACTTTTTTATTTTTACAAGTGTTGTCAAAGGCTGACCTTGAATTGGCAAAACCTGAAATCCTGTGCATTCGGTGCTTACTTACAAAACAACCATCATATTTTCTGAATATACCATTTACTTAAATTGTTTGTAATTATTTTAGTCTACATTGTAATTATTTCAATTAAGATTCCAGATCGTCATCGTCATTCTTATTTCTATAATTAAAAAGAACTTCTTCGATATCCGACATATACAAATAAGGGCTTGTTGATTTCTCAACAAAATATAAACAATAAATCTAATGTAACAATATGAACTAAATTATGTTAAACACATAATAAATTTACAAAAAAATACATTGAAAAATAATAATTTATTAATAAAAAAAGCAGTCATGGGACTGCCAACAGAAGTGAAAACTGTCATGAATATAATAATTCATTGGTTTAATCCGAAATTGTATAACGTTGATTAAGAAACAATACTGCCTAACTTAAATTTTTAGCGAAATTGAGTTAAATATTGATACCAGCTCATTCTGCCGGATCTCCCGCATCAACTACCGGACGTAGTTTGTTTGAAAATAATGAGATAGCAGCACAATAGCTCTGAAAAGAAACTGCCAATCTACGCACAGCAGAATGCTTAGAAACAACACCGCTTAACTATAATTATTTATTAGCTAATACCGCCTATCTAAAATTCATTAAGAACCAATACTGCCTATCTTCAACTGGTCAAGAACCAACACCGCCTAATTTAAATTATTTACTAGCTAATACCGCATATATAAAATTTATTACGAACCAATACCGCCTAACTGACTTAGTAAATTTATTAAATTAGATTGATCTTTTTCAAAGACAGAAAAGTAATTCAAATCATCTTTTTCGAATTAAAATTACATTATTTATTAAATATCCCTTAAATATAGGTACTTGAAAATAAACAGTTTTTTCTCTCCTGTAAATGTTTTTTGTAAGTTGCTGAAATGTTAGTTAGTTTGTATTGTTTCTTAAGCGATGATATCATTATTTTTATCTTGTCCCATTTAAATTGAAATCTAAAAAATAACATAAACACAGATTCGAGAAAGGCTTACTTTATTATAATTTTAATATCTGTTGTTAAATATTAAAGTTACACAGAGCTAATTTGTATTAAAAGTTTAACAACATAAATTTAGGTTTGGCCTAATTGAACCAACACTTGTTTCTTTTATACATTTACATTCAGTACCATAGCAACCAAGTTAGGAAATTTAGACCTTTTAAAATAATGAGAAAGCGCTATGTCTATTTTAGAGGTATCACCAAGTACATTAATTTAATACCGGTATAACTTTCAAAATTAGATAGTGCAATATCCATTTCAGAGGTATTACCAAGTAACTAGTTTAACACAACTTACAAAATGACGAATCACAATGTCAATTTCATTGGTAGTGTGACGTGACCAAACTCACACAGCTATTGAGTTTAAAGCCTTTGAATTTACCACTGCCTATTTATTTCTTCAATTTCTTCTTTTACGATCAGCTGATACATTAACCTTGTGGTTTATATTAGTAAGTGTAAACCAATGATCGATCAATAACGCAAATCTTCTCGCGTATCGCAAGTTCGTATATTTTACCTCATCCAAAAAGTGCTTGTTGCGCCTTAACCCTACAACTGTCAATGTTAATGTTTTTCAACGCCAAGCCATTTTGGTGCGTGTGCAAGCGTATTTTCAAAAATTCGCCAAATATAGTAATTGTATACCAATCCAAAAGTGTTCTGTACCTTTTTTGTAGAGAAAGGTTAAAAAATCCATATATGTAATTAAAAAAATTATTGATGTAAAATTGTAAAAGTTATTAGCTCAAGAAGCAAAAATTGTTTAGTAACGAAAGGAAAAAGTTCAACTTTAGGCCTGCATAATAAGTAGGCCTAGTAAACATTTTTTATAATTTTTTCGTAAATGTAAAAAAGTTTCGTAATTTAGTTCTAAATAGAACTGTATAAAAACATTTATCTATTTCAAATTTCTTATTTTGAAAACACCAGTTTTTATGTTCCAAATACACGATTGCTAACAAAACCGCCTAGTTTGAAACGTAATTTACTAATATATGCATTCCCCAAAAACGAAATATTATTATAACAAAGTGTAGAGAATAAATCAAAGAATTGAACTGTATGCTTGTATATTACCTTATCATAAAAGTGTTTTACTTAGAATCAATTGAATTACAAAAGTGAGATGAAACAAATGAAACCTCGTGCAAACAAAGAAAATTCAAAATATGACCGTTGAAGACAATGGAAACAGCTTTTTTGCAAACTCAAGCGGTAGTATGAATTCTGTGCAATTATGAACTTTCAACTGCTGTTTGAATAACATCTAACCAGTCAAATATAGTTTGCTCTACACCAAACGAAAGATTGAACTGTGGTCTATAAATAGATATAAAAAAGTCTATTGAAATAATTCGAATTATAAGAGATATATCGAACGCAAAATGTGCTGTTTTATTGGTTGAAATCTGAAAAATTGCAAGGGACTACAAAACACCCCACAACTTTAGAACTATTTGTCCGATTTTTCATTGGATGGCAGTTTCAGATACCTAGGAAGTGTGATGAATCCTTCAGTATACAGATATAACTCAGAAAAATTAACGGGCGGCTTGTAGGGAGAGACATAGACACGGGAATTAAAGGTAGTTTGGGCGCATTAAAATTCGCGCGACATTTACTTTTAGAAAACTCAAAAACTGCAACGATGATTACGTATGTAAATATACGTTTTAGAAAAAACTTGTAAATACAAAAATTGAAGTTTAGATCATTTCCTTTCCAACGGTTTTTGATTTATTGCGATTGGATGATTTTTAGTGGGTGAAATATTCAAGTCAAGTTGAGTTGTCACATACTACACAATTCACTACGGCAGGGCGTTGAGACCACTCAATTTGAGTGGTCTGACAGTTAGAGGGTTAAAGAAGTTTTCACTTCAAAACCCACATTAAAGATCATGAACAGAAATTACAAGAAGGAATAGCAAAAGAGACAATGGTATGGAATTGTTTTCAACTGACAGATGAGCTGCTCAATTTCAAAGAGAAATAAATCAATATTCCACAGCAAATATAATCTGTGACTGGCTTCTAAATATTTGTAACAATATTGATTCTCATTAGAACGAAAGACACAGATTCTAAACCAGTTGAGAAGTAACATTAAGACTTATGTCGGATTTTAAGTGGAGCGGAACAGCAAAACAATGTCGGACTGAATTCGCCATAGATCGCAAAAGTTCAAAATGTATCTTATAACAAGTGTGATTTAAGACTCGAACAAAACATAATAAACCTAGACCAAAACGATTCTACGACCTACTTAGTGTGCTCTTGACTTCTTTACCATAGCCTAGGTTAGGCCTACCTGTGTTAATTATAGTCTTACAATTCCTAGCCAAGACGTCCGTCTGTAACCAACAGAAAAAAAGTTTTATTTAGGTTTGGCTGTCTTGAGGTGGGTCATGGTCTAGTCTGACGTGAAAAGTTGAAAACAAGAGTCCTTTAGGACAGATAAAAATATCTGAAGCAACTTTCTCACATAGAGTAGTAGCAACAGTTTTGTTGCTGTCAAGTGGTAAGATGAACTTGTGTAAGAATGTTTTTTGATTGAATTTATTTATGATTGCTGCGAACACAGAATAAATGGGAGAAGTTGAGTGGTAAACATACTTTTATCACTTTTTCAAATTTGGGTTTTCTATTTAGTTTGCCTATAAAGTATACAGTACCTGTAATACCAATGTTTTATTTTTTTCAAAATTTTAGCTGCAGTACTTTTTAAATTGATGGGGTTAGAAGAGATGAATATTTTTCATATTTGCCTATATAATAAAACTAGTGGAGAAAAACATTGTTCTTCAGGGAAAAGAAAAATAGTCAGGAAACTTATAAAAAAGTCAGACTATTATTTCATAATGTTGAGCCCCAGATGTTGCAAAACTTGAAATTTCTTTCGTCTTTCTTTCGTCCAGCTTGCCGCAAATGCAAGCTGTTGAAGAAATTTTTTCATTCTCCACTAGTATGTTAAAAGTCTGAAAAGTACTAAAATGTAGCCTATTTTTAAGTTATCATATGGAATAGTTTGAGATTTATATTTTTAAATAAAATGATATTTTTATTAGTGAATTTCCATAGGAAAGATGAGCTATTGTAGTGGCTCTTATGGTAAGACCTAAGGTCCGGAGTGGTAAATGGATACCGAATACCGATCAGGTCCCCAGTACATGTTTTGGGGTGTCATTCAAAATTGTAAATATATATGTGTTCGCACACTAACTGTTGTATTTTACGTCCGATTTTACCAAATTTGGTGCACTCGTTGGTTGTCTAAGTTGCTCGGATGAGTTCGTTAACCAAAAAAATCCAATAACCGGAACCACGTTTTTTTGCCCGGAAGTAATCATATTTTGAGACATACTACTGGAATGAAATTTGTTTGGAGTTTTACATAATAACATTAATATAGCAAATTATTCTGCACATTTTGTTTCATTACACGACTTTTTTAGCCCGTCTGGTCCCCCCCAAATCGATGAAAACGTAAATCACCATAAAAGGTTCTGGTTCAAATCTACGTAGAGGATTTTACCATGGCAGCTTTTGTTCCAAGGCTACAAGTACGAGGTGCATCCTCGCTAGCGCAGAACATAATCAGATGCTGCAAAGTTGAGGTTCAAACTGGCAAAGCGCCTTCGTGAGTCGACCAATTTCCCAAATGTTGGTTGCAATCCTAAGACATAATTTTGGAAATTCGCTGAACTCATATCAGCATAGTTCTGCTGCGTGATGGAATTATTTTGTATTTAAGTGAGCCTAGTTTTTTCTGGTCAAATATAAAGCTTGAATTATAGGATTGAGGGATGCTGTTGAGTGGAAGTTTAATGTACCGGTACCTTAAGTTAACTGGACTCGGGGAATCTAAACACTAAAAGTGAGCATGTACTTTCATTGTTTAGCACTATACATTCTGAGGAAATGTTTCATATTAGCAACATTATAAACTTTAAGATATAAAATGAATTTACACCCAGCATTTACCAAACAAAAACTTATTTTAAATTAAATCTATTTGTACTCTCGATCCGAGCATGGTTAGGTAAGGTAAGGGAATCGGATGTAGGGTAGGAGGAGGCTAAAATGTAATGCAAATGTAGTGAAATAATTTCCATAAATGTGATTCAGTTAGTAGAGAAGGAAAAATCAGGAAATGAATTAACAAAATTCTGTAGGAACCCTGAAAAGGTACTGTCCATTCGGCTACTGTTGGACTTAAACGTTCGCTGTATAAGTTCGAACCCAGTTACTTGTGATTGATTTACTGTGCTATACACTGCTCCCCTGCCTTCAATAGTCTGTCATGTAACAACAAAAAAGTTTAAATGATTATTGATTTTTAATAAAATATCGAATAAATCGAAACAAAAATTTATTAAATCTCCCTCTTGTGTCAAAAAATACCTTGCTGTCATATTATTTTTCTTCTAGTTATTTTAGTTTTCGGATCTACAGTCTGTCCCCGAACTCTGTGGTCCCCTTTTGTGGATTTGTTCCTGGGTTCGAAGCAAACATCTTTCACAGTATAAACATGGGGCTATGATGCATAATTTTTCGTCTTGTCTGTTTGTATTTTTTTACAAAATAATTTATATCTAGAGAATAGTTTGACTAAACAATGATCTATTTTTAAAAAAATAAGCGATTATATCCAATAATAATTAATTATTAGTTTGCAATATGCAGGCTACCCTATCATATTGTAGTGTTTGCTGTGTTGGTATAGGATGCCGGGTTGAACAAACTAATTATTAGACATAACTTATCTATTATCCTTCATCCGATTGTTTCGACAGTTACACCAGCTGATAAATAATTAAAAGGGCCACAAAAAGATGTCTTGACATGTTTTGTTAAAATGTAGGCCTACTGTTTTTGGGTAATTCAGGTTTGAAATTTTCAAACAGCCGTCATTTTGAAACGCATTATTGGATATAATCGCTTATTTTTCTTAAAATAGATCATTGTTCGGTTAAACTGTTCTCTAGATATGAATTATTTTGTAAAAAACATATAGGTACAGACAGATGAAAAAGTAAGCACCGTAGACCCATGTTAATAGTGTGAAATATGTTTGTCTTGATTCCAGGAACAAATACAAGAAAGGGGACCAGGGAGTTCGGGGACATCCTGTATATAATTTAACATGCAGAGGAAGTCCAAATTATTATAATTGAGATTATAAATAAATGTGCAAAAGAATTTTGTTTGCGAAGTGTAGGTAAACGTCCAGAATTTAGTCATGCAAATCTTGCACCCGGCTGGTCAGTTAGTTATTGGGCCTACATTGTCTGAGGCAATTTGTTAATTAGCGGGTTTGCGAATGCATTGGACAGAATTCAGTTCTATTAATAGCATGATGAGCGTGGAGGTGGCGAGACAAGAGGGGGTTGAAGGTGAAGCGTGCAATCTTAGACTTAACAAACGTCAGTATTTTGTGAGCTTTTGTGAATTTTTGGTGAGTTTTGTAATTTTGCAGATTCATGATTGTTTGGTTAACAGTGTTTGTGTCTTTGTTTGGAGTTTAATTGGACGTGAAAGTTTTTGTTTTATTGACAATTTATTTTTAATAATGGAAATTGTAAATCGTTTACGTCTACACGTTGAGGGAAAAAATATAAAAACGGCTGGGATTTTTCGGCTTTTAAGAAAGAAATATGACAGGACTCATTTGAAAAGTCTTGGTCCCAGCTTCTGAGATATTAGAAATAATTTTGTTTTAATAGACACCTGTGAACAAATTTTTATACAACAATTTTTTTCTGTAAAATTTTTATTGTATTTGTTTTATTATATTTGCTATTTTGAGTAAACCATTAAAATATTTTTTTAAATCATTATCGTCTTGAGTTTTAAATTTACACATCTTAAAAATTGGTAGGCTTTTAATGAAAAGGGAAATGACTTAAATAAAGATCATGAACGTGGTATTATTGATTGCTGCTTATAATTTGAGATTTTTTTATGAATAAAATAAATATCAGTAAAAACTACTGTTTTCAGAATGTTTTTAAAACTAAACCTAATGATTACTCATAAAGTATTGGTAGTCTATTATAAATGTAAACTTAAATTTTTGCACTCTTAATCTTTTTATATTATTATTCTTGCAAAATTCTATATTATTTTAAAGAACAGAAAATTTATTGGTCCTTCAACACATGTACATACATTGCAATAGACTTCGTCACATACAGTATAAATTTAGTAATTAAATTTTAAAACTAACATGACCATTGACCCAGGCTTACTCAATATTGATTTCACAATTTAAATATTAATCCAAGTTATAAAATGGGTGCTCTTTCAGCCAACCGTATGATAGAAATCATTATTTTACAAGATTTAAAAGGGGGTTGAAAAGTTCGATTACTGAAACTAAATTGAAAAACTTGTGAAAAAGTGCCCTAGTTGGGCATTGCTCAAAATTATTTACAAAAGCAGGTAAAACGTTTGCTGGTAATAAACGGAAACAATAATTGTGAGGTTATAAGCAACGGAAAATACAACATAAACAAAAATTTGTGGTGTGCGCAAGCAACAATTTTATGGTAAAATATTGTACGGTATTTTGCCATCAGCCTAGTGTATTGCGTTAATTGGTTACTATAGTCTATAAAATAATAGTTGTCCAAGATGGTTCTCTATGTGATTTTTTCAGGTTTTTTTACATCTAATAAAGAATGTTTAGCAAACAAAAATAGGATAACTTTGTAGGTAACAGCCTAATTTACATCTGTTAAAAAATTCAGCTTGATAACTGAACAAGTTTATTAGAAAAGTGTGCTTGTGTATTAGAAAATAAAATAAAACCTGCAAAGAGGTCCTGACAATCACACTAAAACAATCCAGCACCATACTGATCAGTTTTTCTTCCTTGTCTTCTCTTTTTATATTTCTTTTCTGTTTCCCCTCATTGTACATTCCAAAGCTCCTTTGTTGGCAACTAAAACTCTTTTATTGTCAATTTATTTTAGGCCTATTACACTGTTACTTCCAGCATCCCACTTGCTCTTTACCAAGTGCACAACAGTTGAATGTAATGATAGCTAACCCTACAATGTTTTAATATTTTTTGCCCCAACAAGTTGTTTTTAGGGATTCTGGTCCACCGATGTAGTTAAAGGACAGATTTCGGTTTTGGGTCTGTGCTGGAACTTTTAGTAATATCTCGTCTGTTAGTCCTTGAAAATAATATGTATTATTTCTAACATAATGACCTCAGGCTCTTCATACTTATGAGTATATTTCTCAACTGAAATTAATGTCTGTTGTTATTTGCACCAAATATTAGTTTCCCGCGGAAATCCTTTGTGTTTTTAGAGGCAGTTTAACGTGTACTTAAAGATTTAACAAAAATTTCCTGTTACTTCTTGTCGCCCTCGTCTGCACAACTATACAAGTTTTAACTTCATTAATTACACAATCCTATACATAGGGTAAATTTATGTTTTGTTTTATCAGTTGGTATTGTTAATCCCAGGGAATTTAGGCCAACGGTCGTGACATTTGGCAAAGTTAGTTCATGTTGCAGATGTAGTGTGTAATTTGTTGTACCACACTTCCCCAGCCTAGCTGTCAACAACAGCTGATTAACTCAGGCTAATTTAGGAATAGCAATAAAACAGACCATCTGTGTTATGTCCCGGCCAAGTAATTTTTTAGTTTCTTAGTAAAGCTTTATGAACGTCAATGTTTAGATCGTTGTGATTGTTGTTTGATACTGTTTTATGCCTAGTATCCGACTTAACCAGTTTTAAAATTAAGGATAAACTTCCAAAGGTTATGCACGAAATCTTTAGTTTTTGAATAGTAAATATATTTTGACTAACTGTGCAACTACCATTCAGTTTACTCTGTGGTGACACCTGAAACATTGGTATTGATTTTCTTTCTTCTTGCTATTTCAGATCTTGATGTTCGATCTTTTTTAATTTTAGAGCCGTTCATTTAATGTTATTAATTGATATAAATTTGGTTAGGGTGACCAGTCCCAAAAGTCACGTAAGTTGGGTAAAAGGTCACAAAAGTCGCTACAAAGTCACAATTTGTTTTTTAAGGTCACTACTTTTTGTGTGTGATTGAAACTGAATTTCCCACGCCTCATTCTTTGTTCTGTATCATATGAATCAGGTGTAAAATGTGTGATAACTGTGATTCAAAGTTCAGATCTATTTAAAGATTTGGTTCAATTCATCTAGTTCACTTGATAGAGCCATTCATGTGATGTAATTTGATATAAATATTAGAGGTGCTGCGACCCGTAATAAACCATTTCTTAAACTATTACCTAGGAAACAAGGTTTTCTTGTACCGGAGAGGGGAGAAACTAATCTTTTGAAACATGTATCCAGATTATTTATTCAGTTTTACGAACTGTTCTAGTTCAATTTAATTTAATGGCGTTATTTTTTCTGTGTTAGAAAAAAATATGTAATTAATAATAAGTATGTATCCAATATGATTCAAGATTTATATAGGCCTACATCTGTACATTTTTGTAAGACGTCAAAATATATATACTTTGATTTGCTTGAAAATAAGGTCACTAAATTTCTATTTGAGGCGTCCTAAAAGTCTCCAAAAGAAAGAAATTTAATTTTTATGATCTGGTAGACACCCATAGAATATCTTAAATTTAGTTCCGGTAATTATATAAGAAAAATTACACTCTGTTCCTGGCTTAAACAAATATTTACATTAGATTTCAGTCCACTCTTTTGTGCTAAATGACACAATATTTTTATAAACCTCTTCTATCCTACATTCCTACAATTTTTGTAGTAAAAAATATATAGTTGTAGGATTTTGCTGAAGTTATCCATTTAAGATGGCAGCGGTTCAAACTTTACAAAGTTAAATATATAAAAAAAACTAAAGATTTTTCAAAAAATAAGAAAATTTTAAACAAAACAAATCACTTTTTATCATTGAGTCAAGGGTAACTGAGAAAATGCAATAATTCTGGCTGAAAGTAGTTTAAATTATCACTTTCCGTGAATGCAGTACTAATCACCAAAAACTACTTTCAGCCAGAATTATTGAAGTTTATCTTAAAAAATAATTAGCTTATAATAAAACAACATCTATGACGACTATAACAGCTGATACACAATAGAAACTTGATAGGCCAGTACCTATGCAATATTTTTCGATATATCAAATTCGCAAATATTATACGAAACAATGTGTAAGCAATTACGTTGTTGTAAAGATCAGTTCTTTCTGATCATTTTAATATAGTATAAGTATGTATATACTTCGATATATATTTTATTTTGATTAGCATGTTTGTGGTACCAAGTCACTATTATAATTAATAATAATAATATTACCTTGTTAGGTCCGTCACGTGACTTCTAGTCGTGTATTCCTTACGACATGTTTCGGAGCCAAAACTCCATTATCAAGTTATAATCACTCCGAAGAGATCGTCGCACATTAAAATAAATAAAACATATACACACATACACACTTACATATCACAACAACACATTTTTACACGATACCGCGTTTGACATAAACTTAGGTGCGCTACCTATCATTGTCGGTTGAATACTGCCCGGTAGTCAAGCGCGGCATCGTGTTTATGTGTTGTTGTGATATGTAAGTGTGTATGTGTGTATATGCTTTATTTATTTTAATGTGCGACGATCTCTTCGGAGTGATTATAACTTGATAATGGAGTTTCGGCTCCGAAACATGTCGTAAAGAATACACGACTAGAAGTCACGTGACAGACCTAACAAGGTAATATTATTATTATTAATATATTTTATATTAAAAAAATTTAATTTTGTAAACGTCCAGAAACGTATACCTCTGTATTTTATGTATGTATTTCTAACCTCATATGTACCGCTAAAGCTGAACGTTGGGATTTGATGTATGTACCTCTAACATCGTATGTACCACTAAAACCAGATATTGGGATTCAAAGAGTTAATAAAGTGTCACCTTGTTGTGCAGATATAAAAAGACAAAATGGGTGACCAAGGCCTTCAGGTACAGCTTTACGTCTACGACCTCACCAAGGGAGCGGCCAATCAGGTGTCTCAGTTTATTTTGGGTAAGTACTGTTGTCTTTATTGTGAACGTAGTTTGTGTCTTTATGGAGACAATATTAAAACTTATACATTTGCCATTCCTAAAACCCATACTGTAATATGTTTTGATTTGTTTAAAAAGTGTTAAATTAAAATTTGTCATCTCTAACATGTTCACTGCCGCCATGATAAATTTGTATTTCCTTTATATATGTACCAAACATATCATTTGTATACCAAATTCATAGAAGGGTGTCCTATATTTGGTATCACACATGTTACGTATAATCGGGCCTTAAGGCATTATTAGTCCCTTCAAATTATTAAAAAATCTCTGTTTCATAGAACTTCCTACAGCTATGAGACCTGTAAAAAGTTAAGTATTTGGGTTCTCTAATCATGATTTTCACCCCTTCCCCGCAGTTCTAAAAAAGGATGGTTTTTGAGAAATATACATATTAATTTTAGTGTTTTTCACCTTTTTTCTATTTTGGGAAAACTGTGCATTTTGATGAAAAATATTGAGAGAGCAAAGTCGTACAGCACAAAATGTTCTTCAAATTTTGTTTACACTTTTTTTAAATTCCGCATAGTTTCAGCACTAGAGAGCGTGAAAAATATATATACAGATAATGAATTCATTTTCAGTATCCAGGTCACTGATTTATTAAAAATAAAGTTTCTTACCTTCTTTTCTTCTGTCACGTGACCTCTTCTTTATATTCGTTAGTGACGCGTTTCGGGACTTAGGTCACGTGATGGAAGAAAAGAAGGTAAGAAACTTTATTTTTAATATTTACAGACTTTTGCATCTTTTTAGCAAATATATATATAGACTTTATATATTGTTTTTCGCGCCCTTGAAAGACTACAAAAAATCTCAATAGAAAAATTGGAATACAAAAAAAATCGTAGGGTAAATGCAATTTTTATAACATTTTTGGAAATTGTAGTTTATGGCATCGACTATATTTTTAGACCTTGAGCGTTAGACTAAAGAATATGGAGTTGGTCGTGCTACAGTTCACGACTTAATGAAGAACAGTAACAAAATTAAGACTTTCTTTAAAAAAAATAAAATGTGAAAATTGCGCGTCAAACACTGAAGAATGGCGAGTTTCCAAAAGTTGTAGATAGCCTTTATTTTGGTTTTTACAAGAACGCAATAGGCATACGCCTATTTCTGAAGACATTCTAAAGGTCTTCAGACCTGTGAGTTCTGGTTGGACAAATTGAAAATAAGTTTTGGCTGTTTGGTACGATGGGTGAAAAACTGTCATGTGATGTTGATGCGGTCGAGCCATACAAATAAAAGTTCCTATTGCTACCAATTAATACAGTACTGTATTTCCAGTTTAATTTTTTCTTTATTGTAGTTTTAGTTTACGTTAACACTTAAACTGCGTGTACTAATGTAGATTATGATACCGTATTACATGTATACAATAAAACATAACTTCTGCCGTTTAAATGCGTTGTTATTAGTGATTTCCAATAATCTGGCGTTCTCGGTAATCTGGCAGTGCTCTAGTCCTATATCTGCTGGATTACTGAGAGACCACTATAAGTATTTACATCGTTGAGTACCTTTCAAAAAAATTTGAACTGAATTGGATAAACTGTTCTATTGATAAAAACTATTTAGTTAAAAAATGTTGAAAACTGAGCAGTTTAGGAAATATGATTACTATTGGAACTTTTTTACTTTAAATATGTAGGTGAGCTATTACTCGCAAGTTTTTTAAACACGCTATATACAGTTTTAACGTTTTCAGTAGTTTTAATATAATTTTCAAGTTTGTATATAACATACAAAACATTTTTAACTCTGTTCCCCCTATATTATTAAAAATTGTAACACAATCCGTGTGAAACATATGGATTTTCAGTTATAAATGTGGACAGTTTTTAAAAGGCCGCTCAGTATAAAAAGAAGTTAATAATAATGTTTAAAAAAATTCACAATAAACGATAAATATGTACTAGGTGAATTATTA
This sequence comes from Philaenus spumarius, assembly GCA_018207615.1. Lineage (NCBI taxonomy): Eukaryota > Metazoa > Arthropoda > Insecta > Hemiptera > Aphrophoridae > Philaenus > Philaenus spumarius. Next base: position 82,172 of record JAGFPH010003186.1, on the reverse strand, counting down.
CTCTACATTTTTTAAGTATAAGAATTGCTTTTTCAAGTCTTCTGGACAATATTATTAATTAGGCGGCACATCTATTTCATTGGCTGTTGTATTTTTCATCTGTTACTTTGAATGTAATAAAGATGAGGATAATAGAGTGTGAAGCAATGCGAGACGGAAATAAGTCGGTTCATGTAAACATCTTTATTTACACAGGGAACAGTTGAAGACTTGATAAATGTTGACTTTGCAAAAGACGCAGAAGTGGTTATTTTTGTGTGAAATCACAGAACTAAACTATTTATAGAATTTAGGAAGATCGGCCAAGATGGTGTACTGTGAACCCACGCAACGGTGCCTACGTTTTGGTTGTACCTAATTGGACCTACTGAGATGTGGAAATTAACAAGATCGTTGAAGTACGTCAGTTTTATTCCCATCTTGTAGGTTCTGTTTGCAACTGATTTCTTGAATTGGTATTGATTATTAAATTCAAGAAATGCACTGCTTTGCTTCTGTAACTGGTTTCGGCTGTGTTGTAAATAAGGTAGGCCTACCCATAGCTGGCTTTATATATCTCGTGGCCATGGGAGCTGGATACAAAAATATTTGCCGCTGCCGCTCCATCCTAAATGTACTCAAATTTGCCCTCCTGTTCTACAGCTTTCCTTTTTCATTATAAATTCATACACAAACGTATTCGTGTTATTTACTAGATGTCTATAAATAATTGGTATTAGGATAACAATCATTAATTCTCTTATTTGTTTTTTTATTTTTTATTATTACAGTAGAGTCCCTCTATTCCGAAATAATTGGGACCGAAAACTGTTTGGTTTAGCGGTAATTCTGAATAGGCGGATTTCATGAATAAGTATTGACTTGTTAAGGTGTAATTATATGGGGGGGGGACATTGCTAGTGTCAGCTCCATAAAATTTGGTTTCAGGCGTTTTCATCATGCTTAGGCTATATGTATGTCTCTATTTATTTAACTTCTTTGTATAACAATAAATATACGTTTTTTCATAAACGTCTTTAATTTCTCCTGTTTATAAGTTTAAAAATTCAATATTTTTTCTGAACTCTGTTCGGAATAGGCGGATTTTCGGATTAGCGGGGTTCGAAATAGGGGGACCCTACTGTATTTCCTATAGGCCTACATCTATCAGCAAGCACACAAATCATTGGACAAGCTTTGAAAGTTTTAACAGAATATTACACCTGAAAATAATATACGTTCAACTCTTAAAACATTATTTTATTCAAGTTCAGAATACCAATGTTATCCAAACAAAGTAATATGTCGTAGTAATATTATCTAAATATCTAGATTACAAAAGGTGGAGTTTCTAACGTGTTACTAGCTGTAAAATAGCTAGTTATCTTATCATTCTTTGGTTAGTTAAAACATTTTACGTCTTGCTTTGTAAAAACTAGTGTAATTGTCAAAACTTTTTAGATAGCCATAACAGCTAGGAGAACTAATATTTAACAGTAGATCTTAAATAGCTTTTTACCCTTGAAAGTGTAGAAAACCATCTTTCAGCTGCACAGTTGGTCTCCGGAATACACAAGAACAACTTAAGGCTCTGCTCCAATAAAAGAGAAAGCGACTTCGGCTCTTCACCCTATACTGTTATCCAAACAGTAGTGTTTCTTACAGCTGAGCACTTTGACATTGCCTCATTTAAAACCATTTTGTAATCTTTCATTATAAAAGATTATAATGAATGTTTAGTTTTTGAGAAGTGAGAAAAACTAAACATTCATTATAAAATTGTTAATCTGGATTGTGATTTACGTTTAATTATTAATTTTGTATTATATAAGGAAAAAAAATTCAAAATTGCTACTTAAAAATGTCAGTTACATAACAAAGTAATGTGAGTTAAAAAAAATGTAAAACGCAAAACCGGATTCGTATTGTGATTGTGGTTAAAATGAGACCTTGCAAACAATTTTATGATAAAAATTAACATATATATGGTTTTAAATTTAACATTGCTCTTCGGGATATAAATCCAACATGGCCGCCTCTACAGCAGACCCTTAAGGCAAATACTTACTTTCGCACATAAGTCCTGAAGGTCTTTTGATAAAATAAATCTGTTAATTTGAGATAGGGACATTTCTTTGGTATTGCCTGACTTCTCTTGACATGATAGTCTCTTTAGATGACACTCAACAATAAATTTCATTTCATTTCATTTTATTTAGTCCTTTGACAATGTGCATTGCATGAGACAAGTCATTATTAGATATAATGCAAGACAATAAATAATCTACAGATTTAATTTTAAAATTATTTAACAAAAAAAAAAAAACGTAAAACAATATAACATGTATAAATAGAAAATAACATTAATTTATAAAGTGGCTGTCATTAATCCTTTTATACTTTTAAAAACTACAACAATAAAACATTTTATACAATCAAAACTTTTTAAAATATTATACACTTTTACAGTACATTTAAAAAACATTACACAAATACAGTAGAAATGACAACTTAAAAAGAAGAAAACTGCTACACCCAGAGGCAAAAATAGACCCTGCCACTGAGATCCCCACGTTCAAGAAAATCTATGTATGGTGCACAAACTCCTCCACCGAATAGAACGACCCAGTCAACAGAAGCTGTCTAAACCTGCTTTTAAAAATCTTATAATTTTTTTCATTTTTAATATTTGAAGAATTTAATATTTAATATTTAATAAATGAAGAGAGTTCAATGTCAGTTGTATATAATTCTTGCAAAGAGGTTGTTGCTGTGGTGATTTTGCACTCAAATTACATATGTTCGATAAGAATGAGAATCTGTTGAGAAATTCATTATAAACAGGGATTCTCTTGGGAGTCAATTGGTCTCATGTTTCCATTCGATTCGGGATAAAGCAGTAGAATCACAAAGGTGTTGCCCTCCCTCCTCGCATGCGCTCTACACACGTCTGCAGTACACTGATACCTTCTACTGCTGTCCTTCTTGTAAAGTAGAGGAATAGTAAAGCTCACAATAATACTTTCTATTGGTTCCTACAAGTATTTGTATCAACATTATATTACTTAAAACAACATATTTCTCAGAGTTCATCCTAACATTTTGGGAAACTGTGTTTTGCTGTTTTTACATGTTTTTTGGCCATGTATGGTCATGGGCCTACCCTTGCCAAGTTTTTTTTAGGAAATTATTAATTTGTGCAAATGAACATATGTTTATGTTTTTAGTTTTGTTTGGTAATTAATTATGCAGAATAATGTGACCTTATAAAGTGGGATTTTCCATATCTGAAAGTACCCATTAAACTGAGTCTGTAAAAAACAGACCATTTCCACTGCAGACGAATATTATAACAATTACAAGAGAAATCAAACTCCCAAAATACAAATTTAGTTCTTCTGTTGTTGTTTGCATTAATATAAATTAAACTAAACACTTCACTGGCACCAAAAATATAAATAATAACAATCATAAATATAAGACATAAAATGATCGAAAATATTCTCTTTATACATAAAATAGATTTACTAATACGAATACATTTATATTACATTACAGTTAAAGCATTGCTGTCTCCAAGCCAAAAGTACCTAAATACTGGGCCCTCTGGTAAACAAATTTGAAGACCCCTCAAAAAAGGGCATGGGCTCCCATACCTATGGGCAGAAGGGGGCTATGCCCCCCCTCCTAGCTCCCAGGGAAAGGAAAATATGTATATTATTAATTCTAGTCAGGTATTTTTATTTTAATATATTAGCACTAAAACATGTTTTAAATGTTATGTGCCGTTTGATTTTACTTATACTTATTTTATTTTTTACAAGAGTTCAAGCATGAGCTGCAATGCAATGTGTATTAAAAATACTCCCAATACAGGGGTTGGCTTGCAATGAACTGTGCGTCCTTAGCAGTGAACGTGTTAAGCCCCATACCCATAGCCCCCCCCCCCCCTAGAAAATATCATATGGGCGCCCATGAAAAGGGGGGAGGTAATTTTAAAAGGTATATTGTGGTAATACTTTTTTTATCATATCTATTCTGACTCTCATAAATATAAGACAACAAACTACAAATTGAAAGAACTAAGATTTTGACAAAGAATTTATTTACACAACAAAACTGTATTAAAATTGGAAATTTAGAAGTGCTGTTAATTAAACTTTGATTCTATCAAGGAATGTCCACTAGAAAACAGCCTAGATGTGAACAGCCTCTATTGGCAATAGTATCTATTAATGTTGGCACTCGTCCAGCTCTGTCTGAGAGGGTACTCAATGATTTTATTCATGTTTATAATTCATTGTTGTAATTAATAACTAAATACAAACACGTAGATTGCAATCTTATCGCGACTTCAAGGACCAAAACAAGAAGCAAGTTTGTTAGTACTATAATCTGACATTTAATTGAGTCCAAAGTCGCAGAACTGGAATCTTGCCAGTATTTATGTTTGTGGTTCGTCTCCCGACGCGGATGAACCGAAATAGACTCAGGTGCATGCCAATTTGACTTGTGCTCGGAGCACGTGACATTTTTTTAGTCCGTAACAGACGTGGGAGAAAAGGTTTTGTTTGTTTATAAAAGTTGTATATTGTCATTTCTATTATTAGCTAAATTATTAAATGTTTGACTAAATGTAATGCTGAACTTTATTTTGAACAAATTTTCAAAACATTTCCTATTGGTACATGGGTCTTTTGAATTTTCCCTTGAAAGAGGACATGGAAGCGTATTAATATTTACATATTTCTTTTTCAAATAAAAAAAAAAACAGGGAAAACAAGTTTTAGAAGGAATTGGAACAATTAAGTGAAACATTTAACAATGATTTTTTTTTTTAATAAAATATAAATTTTTAAATTTGTATACCTATTACAGTACAGTCTCTATAATCCGGCCGTTCAATACTCCGGCACGTCCAGTAATCCGGCGCTGTGTTTCCGCCGATTAGTCAGTAAATTTCTAGACATAATTTCTAGAAATTTCTAAAATATGTCTAGACGTGAGTCTCCACAACAACAGTACAGTAGTACGTTGGCGTCTGATACGGGAAGTTGAATACATTGTGATTGCTGCGAGTGAGTTAAGTGAAGGCCGTGTTGTGAGTAGTACGGCTGCCGCACACACAGTAAACAAGGACTCGGCGCTCTGTGCCTACGCAACTGTAATAACTTGAGCGGAAGAAAACGGAGTTTCAGCTTCCGACATATTGGGAAACGTGAAGGTCCCGGGTTCAACTCCCGGTCTTGGTCTATGTTTTTTTTACTTGTAATATAATTAGATATCCCTTGCTGAGGAAGTGTGTAAGCGGAAAAAATAAAATAAAATATTTCCTTTAATGCAAAGAAGCAGAAAAGCATTTCTAACCATTTTGCTGTTGTTTAAGTAAATGTAAAGTGTACAGTAGGTATTCAATTTTCATTTTGCGTGTACAGTATTTAGTGACTTTGTTCATCGATTAAAATACATACTGTACTGAACCTTTCTGTTTCATATCACAGTTTATTTTTCATAATAATTAACGAAATTTCATTATACAGTACATAGTTGAAACGATTATTTTCATAGTTTTCGTAAGCAATAAAAATGTAGTTTATTAAACGTTCCAGCGGAAAACAAAGTATTAAGAAAACATTTTATAGTCCCATACCAATAGTACTTTTAGTTTCTTATAATTTTTAATCGAAATGCACAGATTTTTAGTAAAATCCCCAAAAATGCAAAAAATGATGTACATATTATATACTTCTCCCAAATCACTCTTTTTTATTACTGTGGGTTATTAGACTATGTTTCACTTGTCAGAAATGTATTTTTAATGACTAATTCCGGTGGACTATGTGCTTTCATTTGTAAAATATTCATTCAAAAATTTACGTTCAATATTACACAGCACAATTACACAGGATTACATCGTAAGCAATGTAAGTGTTTTTATAAGAACACAAAAAGTCTTAAATACAATGTTAGCAAGAACGCTGAAGGCTCTTCTTTACCTTGAAGAAAACTCCTGAAGGTACAGTATTATTTCAATGCAAAAGGCCTGACTCAAGCCGCAAAATCGTTGGAACATGCATTCGTAATACCGTGTTTTGGATTCTATTTATAAATTAATAATCTGGGAAACTACTTTCAGTTATAAAGAAGGCTTTATATTTGTTACGTGTTAGCTTAAAATATGGAAATTATTGCTTAAAACTCCCAAAAAATGCGTTGAAAATAATTGATTTTTACTCATTTAAACTGTTGATTAAAAGGAGTTGCCGACGATTTCTTTCAATTATGAGATACAAGACTAAAGCACAAAGCCTTTAAGAACAATTTAAGATGTTTCACAACTTTTTAGGTTGAAAACGGCGTCCGAAACACGGTAGTACAAAGTGCATATTTTTGCTGTTTTACGCTAGGTATAAAAGACCCTTAATGCAATTTTAACGTATTATACATTATATAATTAATGTGAAAGTGAAGTAGACCTAGGTCTATCGAAGGAAAGCCGAGAAAGGCAATGTTATTATGAACTTACAAACAATAGTAAATTTGCTTGGAAAAATATGCTGCATTATGGAATGTAATAGTGAGAGGAAGGGACGAGTTAGGCAATATGGTAGCATTCTTTACATCTCGTTATTATTTCTGCTCCCTCATACGATCTATACAGATCTAGGTTAGGTAACCAAACAAGCTTATTATAACCACTCCTAGAGAGTGCTGACGTATTCGTTGTTTACTTCTAATGTAAAACTTTGTAGAGTAAGGTTTGAACAAAAAGTAAATTAACTAAGAGTTTTTAATGTATCAGTTTTAAGGCAAGCCCCTAGTGGACAGTGGAATCTTCCTAATTAGAAGATCCCTGGTTTGAATCTCGGCTAGAAACCAGGTAGCTTTTCATATCTGTGGTTAGAGGGAAGGAGGACAGGTGTAAAGCATACGGTGGTTGGCTTGCTTCCAAGCTGACGGGATATGACTAGTTACCTGGTCTCCGGCTTGGGATATTTTGCATACGTTTACTACAATATTTATGTATAGAAATATGTACATATATTTAATAACCAACGGATAGCAGACGTAATATAACTACATAAAACAAATGTTAACCCAGAGTCCTCCAAAACTTGTGAATAAGAAGTTATTGATTATAGCTACTCTCCAGGTGGATTTTAAGGTTCTCTTAATAGGCAAAATAAAATGATTTTGTTATAAGCGTACAGTTTTGTTGATTTTTGCTGTTCTTGAAAAATTGTGTTTTTTCAAATAAAAGAACCGTTTTCTCAGAAACTAAACATGTCATAGTGAAATTTTTGCATGATTCAAAGTTCAAAGTAGACTACATGTAACTAAACCCACAGTCCTACATTTATACAAACTAGTGGACTAATAGCTTCGCTATTGCTTGATTTACCTAACCTAAAATTATATTCAGTTTTTGATCCAAATCAGTTGTTGATCAAAATCAGCTGTTGATCAAAATCAGCTGTTTTAAGCTTTTCATACGAACAGCGGTTTTTTGTTCCCCTGATAAAATCAAAAGAAATCTTTCTTCTTCTTCCTTAAGATTGACCTTCCATAAGATTAACATTGAAACGTTGAGGGCCACTGGGGCGTATCCCTGAGGACCGATGTAAATTATAATGGGATTCTGCTCATCTACAGGACACTACCTTTCTAACGGTATGCGCGAATTTCTCCTACGATGCACACAAGCTGAGAAAAAAGGACGACAAGTTTTGTGCTTGCCTATTAATATATAGATATAATAATACAAATTTGTTTTTATAAGGTTGACAATTTTAAAATTTTATCAAACAAAGTATATATGTATAAAAAATATTTAGCAATTGCTTTTTTGCATAGAAAACTAAAAAGTAGAGAACTGTACAAAGTCGTGCATAAAACACTCTTTAAAAATTTGAATCTCCTAGCTTCAACAAGTTCTTGAGTAAACAGGATTAAATCTCATTTTAACAAACACAGTACCTATTAAAATCAAGGTATGTAGAGACAAGGAATGCTAGGGTGGGAGATTGATTATGTCTGGCATCAGATTTTGTGTTCTGTGATGTCACGTGCGTGAGTGGATCCTACAGAAGGAATAACAACATTAAAAGATACATTACAACCTTTGCAGTTTCTACCTAATTAAAACTTATTTTTAGAGTTGTTAATTCTTAGTACAAAGTTTAACTACTTGTGTGTTTTTATTTTAGAAATCAGTAATGCATATGTTAGTGTAAATAATTTCAGTATATTTGTCTACTAATTCTTATTTGAAGTATATTCTAACCTTGTTTCTACTGCAGTTTCGGATTACTAACTCATCATCAGGTAAATAAAAAAACACAATTATATATATATAATAATCACAGTTCAGAAGTACACGTTCTTGGGGTAATGCGTGGCTCTTTCGTATGATTTAAATGAATAATGACCTTCGCGACAGACACAAACCACATTTCACTCCACCCGAAGGTCATTATTAATTTAAATCATACGAAAGAGCCACGCACTACCCCAAGAACGTGTACTTCTGAACTGTGATTCGATCATTGGGTCGGTTCTGTACTTCTATACCTTATGTTAGACGCTGATGGGTTTTGTGTCCGGATTAACGTGTACATCATATTTGACTTGAAGGGGACTTGGTCATTTAACAGTATTGTGGAATCGTGTTTCATAGCTTAATAGATTTCGAGTTCTTCCATGGCGTTCATAAATAATTATTTTCATAATTACATGTACCGGTAAGTAGTGCAATACTTTAATGACATTTTCTGTTACGTAACAGGTTTCCTACAGTCAGGGAATAAAAAATAGTTAGGGAACTTGTAAAAAAATAAGGGAAAATGTTTTGTAATCTCGTAGAATCCCCCGGTGATGTAAAAACTGAGAGGTCTTTACATTCGATGTTGAGCAGATTCGTTCATGATAACATCTCCACTACTATGTTAAAAATACTAAAAAAGTTGCATATTTTTTATGTTACCCAAAGGAGTGATTTCAGATGAAAATAAATTAAATTTGAGATTTTTATATTAAAACAAAATGTTACTAAGGATAATAATCTTGACTTTATTGTATGGCTAGTTTTCTTCTGGTAAAATCTAAATCTTCCAATAAAATTTCAGGCTTTTTAAATCGCCTGAAAAAAATTTGTTCAGACATTTTATTGGATAAACCTCTACAGGGCGCAATAACTAGAGCTCGTGCTATAGGACCCTAAAAGAGAGGGGAGAGGATTGTTTACTTTAATTTGTTTTCCACCTGCTTCAGGTTAGCAGTCCCGTTAGTTTCTGAAAAGGCAGCCTTGTTTAGGACATCTGTAATTCTTTGTGTGTGTCTGTGCCTGATGACAAAGGTTCCTCCCTTACTACTGTGTAGCACATTGGTATGCAACTGGGGTGCCATGAGCCCTGTCTAGGGTTGCCGCAAGATAAAATACAAGGTCCTTCTGACAGTATTTTAACACCCTCAGACAAACTTTCTACCTTTGGAGAGAACATCGGTAGATGGCTGAAGAATTTGGAACAAGGAACACTGATATGTTTCCGCTGTTTTCTGATGAGGAAAACTAGAACCTCCTGTTTTGCAAGGCGTTAAAAATCACCCGATGAACTTGAAATCGGCTCTTGACAAATACTTTCTGGACTTGGACATCAAAAATTATGACTGGATTCGGAATCAGTTTTCGATCATGGTGCAAGTAAATCTCTTCTTCAAACCAAACTTATTAATTTGATAAGAAAAGACAGAACGTCAAGTTCAAGTTGAATGACGTCCCACTGAACAGCTTTTGGATTGGTATTGCAGCAGAATATCCTCAGCTGAAAGCAATCGACATTCTTCTTCAATTCTGAACTCCATGGATGTGCCAACATGGATTTTCGACACTGACGACCATAAAAACAACAAAGGTTGTTGGAAAGCACTTTAGAGTTTGCCTTTCTCAACTGCCTCCTAGAAGCAAAGACCTTTGCAAAAAAAAAACATCAGGGACAAATTCCCCATTAATTTAAATTACCATTAAAGACAAATGGTACTACCTATTAAAGACCATTACTACTGTACCTACCTATAAATAAATGTTTTTGTTCCCTTTATAGAAAAATAGTTCTTATTCTGCACTTAGCTATAAAGCTAAAATTATGTAATATGTAATATTGTTTTAAAAAATATACAAAACTATTAGCAATTTGATTACTTAAGCCAAAGGGATGAAATGGAATAACTACACTTAAAATTAAATATTAACCACTTACTTTTTCCATATTCTCAAAAACTAATCAACTAATTTTACTAAAATGTCACAATTTACACATATTAATACCAGGATTTTTTAAAAGAATATTGTCACTACAAACAAAAAGATTTAAATTGGGCAGCTACCCCTATACAATAAAAATAAATTGCACTAAATTCCTACAAACTATAAAGCTAAAATTATTTAATATTTTTCTTAATTGAAATTAAAAAACATTTGCAATTCAATTACTTAAATCAAAGGGATGAAATTGGATAACCACCTTAAAATTAAATCAAGCAATAGCGAATCATTGCCAGGTACACTAGTTATACTATAAAATCTGGTGTTTCTATGGTGGAGTGCCGCAGGGTGAGCATTTCATGAAAAGGGGTTCCGTGACTCAAAAAAAGGAATAGTCTTTATTTTGGGCGCAGTTAGGATCATTAGGTCCTCTCTTACACTTAACCCATACACAATTACAAATTTTTAAACATATTGACATACTTTATTTAAGCCTAAAACAAAACAAAAATACACAATAAATTCAAATAAAATGCACATAAAAACACAAGAATTATAAAATAATCCTGAACTAATACAGTTTCTTAAACTTACAACATAAAATAGCCTAATTTTAAACATATTTATTGAAGTATAAGAATAAACTACTTACAACAACATTCACACACACATTCGTTCACCATAAAATATAAATAAGCAAATTAAACAAATTCTCTTTCCTGCACACCCCCGAACAAAGATATCAGTCTACATCCGTACCATTCATGAAATGAAGTTTCAATGATTTTGCAAATTTAGCACGGCTATTAATAGTTTTAAGGGAATCTAGTGTAGCGAATTCTAAAAGCGAAATGCCGTTACAATAAAAGATTTATTATACTTTAAAATTCTGTGCTTTGGAATGATTAGCATGGTTGACTCCTTTCTTGTATTTTTTGTACTTATATCCGAGGAAAAATCCAACTTATTTGCCAAGTAAGTCAGCACTCTAGTTTGAAGGACAACATGCAATGGCTGATTTCACACTTACCGACACGGCACCGACACGATGTTGTCGGTCATGAAAACTAACTTAAACTTAAGAGTAGCTTTCACACTCACCGACATATCGGTGTCCTGTGGTTGCAGGTGGCGACATGTCGGCGAGCTGCTGGTCTCCCTTCTTTATCGGAACGATATCGTCTCAGTTTGTTTACTGGTTGCTATGGTAAGGTTAGGCCTAGAAAGTAATTTTAAGTATAGGCCTAACCTAAAATCATTGTATGTATTTTGCCGTTAAGATAGGTAAAATAAATTAAACAAACACACATTAATTTTAGGTTAGGACAGTGAACCAACATTTTATGTTTATTGAATGTATTTACAAATTAATGGACATTTAAATGTGTTTACCATCTTAGCTTTGATGTTATAATTAATTCTACACCTTTATTATAATAACATTAAACGTATGGAAACAGTAAATATTTGTATAAAAAACAATCTAATAATAAACGACAATTGAAAGATTAAAATTATGTGCGTATGTTGCCTTTAAGGCTGGTAAAAGAATTGAAGAAAAGGCGTGATGAACTTCGTTCCTGAAGGGGGTTCCACGACAGCAAACGTTTACTTTTTTTATTAGCTATGTAATTTGTTGGTAGACAGATTATGTTCCTTAAACTTTTTTTTGAACATCCTTGTTTATCCTATGTATTTTTTGGGTCAATCTACACGATAGTTGTACAATTGGTCGTGTCAGTATCGGCGTCGAGTCGGTGAATGTGAAAGACGTCTGCCGATATCGTGACGATATCGGTACTATTGCTGTATCGGGTTAATGTCGTGTCGGTATCGTGTCGGTAAGTGTGAAATCAGCCAATGTAGTTAAAAGCATTCTTCATCATGTTTAGCAGACCGTACAGTCCCACTGTGATGTGTCAGCTGAAGCTTACAAACATAATACAGTACAACCTCTCTCATCCGGACCCTCCCATAACCGGACTGCGACGAACCGCTCTCCTCGGCCTTACCACCACCAACGACCTTTTACGCGACTATCCGCTCAGCTCACCTTTCCAATCGTCGCCGCAAGAAATTTGCCCACCCTCTTGTGGACAGATTTTCTTAAAATTTGAAAAGGTTCTAATATTAATTTTAATCTCTGGAGAACCTCGACTCTTTTCAGGGTCGTGCCATTTGGAGAACTGTTTACCCTCTTTATAACAAGCAATA
>JAGFPH010003186.1:59329-69708 GCA_018207615.1 Philaenus spumarius | reverse complement strand
TATTTTTTATAATTTTTGACTTGAGCGGGCTGAGCGAAGCGAGCCCGTCTCAGGACGCATCTCCAAAAAATTTTTGTATTTTGGTTGTGTGGCGGATGGGGTGAAAAAGTTAAAGTTGCAGTTAGTATAATATTTGCCCGCCGTGCCTAGTCTTAGCGGGCTGTGACCTTGAGACGGTCAATGACTCTCTCCCCGAAAATCACAACTTTTTTCAAAAACTGATGTAGCCATTAGCATTCCTTTACGGTACTGGAAGTAAAACTTAATTTATATTTTACTGTGCCGAATTGTAGGCCTACCGGTAATTTTTTTAAAGCTAGTGTGTTTATAAGTGTAGTACTATAACTGCATACTTTATATATTTAATTACTGTAATTATTTAATTGCTGTACTGTAATAATTAAAATTGTGTTTTTACAATGTAAACTGTTTTCTTTTATTGTTTACTTTTAATTAATAATAGTCTATGGTTGTGTACAGAACGTCAGTTTGTTAGCCTATACAGTAGGCCTACATCGTAGTACAGTAAATACAAGTCCAAACCGCTATATACATATAAAAATAGTATTTTACAATAATGGCTGTCATTGTTTTGGGCCCTTTGGCTATAAAAAGTTACCTTGCTATATCCGTATTTTCCAAATCCAGATCGGCCGGTCGCCACATTAGTCCGAATATGACAGGTTGTACTGCATGTAATATATTTTGCATTTTCATACACACCTTATATTTTTATTTTCAAACCAATGCGGATTAAATAGGTCCGACTTATCAGTATTCTACTGTATATCATGATGTTCTTTAGAATAATCTGAAGAAAAATATTAAATGTGAGTAAATTCAAAAATATATAGGTTATTTAGGTGAAATTCCATACATGTATGATCATTGGATCAGTGGTTGTTGAAATGTAAACAGACACACACTAGGCGCTGCTTTATAAATAGAAAATAACTTTTCCGAATAACTCAGCTCTGGCAATAATAAACGGAGAAGATGGCTCATTAAAATAATTTCTTTGAAGTAGGAAGTTCAGGATGGTTTGAGACAGATATAAAGCTGAAAATAATTTAGCCTTGATTGCAGCCAGTGTGAATCATTGTAAAGGCTGCCAGTCAAAGTATAATAAAAATATGAGAAATTTATAGTGTGGGTACAGGAGTGTGTATGTCATGACCTCGCGGATGGGTTGCGAAGATGTATGACCGAGCAGTTTAATGAGACATCAGTGTTATCAAATCTCATTCATTTGTTGTTACTTTGGTCATTTATTTATTCTTTTTGCCGAGGACTCAAATACTTATTTTAGGGAAATTGCAGATAGTACAAGTGGTAAATTAAATATTCGCAACTCTCTACCAATATTTTTAGGTGTTGTTTTTTGACTAGAGACAATTCAATAGTTTTTCACACATCCAAGTTTTTTTACTAGTCAATTTTTATCTCAAAAGCGGATTGCTATGAGTTGAAATTTGTCATATAGTGTTATAGAAAAATACATCTATCTATATATATAAAAATGAATTGCTGTTCGTTAGTCTCGCTAAAACTCGAGAACGGCTGGACTGATTGGGCTAATTTTGGTCTTAAAATGTTTGCAGTAGTTCATAGAAGGTTTATACGTAAAGAAAAATTTGAAAAGTTTCCCGAAAAAGTTTCAAATTTGGAAGAAACTCAACAGCCTTTACTGCTTTACTGTATGAACTCAAAACCATAGCTTACAAAAACAGCTGTTCGTATAAAAAGCTTACAACACGTTATGTTTGTTTACAATCATTACCATAGCAACATTACTTATTAAATTTATAATCACTTTAATACTCTTCAAAACTAACAGCTTTTTAAGGTTAGATTGAAAAACTATAAACAAACACAAGGAAAAATCAACGAAAAATGCTTACAGAATTATAATTCAACTCAAACATTGGTTATTAAATATCTACATAGGCCTACTTAGAGATATGCTGTTTAAAATATTGTTTATATAAAATATATCATAACTATGAATTTTTTAATACTTTTCAAAACATATTTTCGCTATCAATAATAATAATAACAAACAAATTATTTGACACCATGCATAATCATAAACATACACGAGTTTAAACATATTATATTGAAAACTAAACAAACAATCTGAATTAAACTAAATGCCATTAAAATATCACATTCGTAGCTTTATTTTGATATATAATTGTATATTTATACTAAACAATACTATACTACAATATAATACTAAACAATATCTTATACTAATTAGGCCTATACATTTAAAATTACAAACTCTATTTGAACCAGTTTGTTATTTCCTACATTAACGCGGATGTTACAAAGTGATTCAAATATCTTTTCTACGACCCCCAGCTAATTTAAACCCTCGCTAAGAAAGGGTTAAAAGAAATTTTAGAGCGGTTTGGGGGGGGGGTCAACGTTACTAAAAATCCCTATAAGAACGAATTGGAATGAAATTTGGTACGTAGCTTCCTTTTAGGCTGTAGGTGCTCGCAACATTGTCAATGAAATTAAGTGAAAGTCAAAATTAGTAAAAACTATAAATTGAAACGATATATTTAAAGCTTTTTCATGTTAGATAGTAGTTTACAGGAATACAATTTTCAGTGCTTTCTTAAATAGCGTAGCCTTTTTTTCATGACCACAGTAGGATACGCACGGGTATTCAACGAACACTTAAAAAGAATAAAATTACGTCAAAAAGACTGAAAATACTAACAACCACGGGCAACGCCGTACGGGTCAGCTAGTCATAACAATAAAATTCTAACAATTTAAAATGGCGGCCATTTAAAACTTATTGAATAGTTTTTTCTTAAGTTCACAAGAGACAAAAAAGTTGTCTTGTTTTTATTGGACAAACAACATTTTTTCTGTAACCATATCATCTCCTCTCTGTAATTATTGAGCCTATTTATCTAATGCCTCTCGCGCTAGCGCTAGAGCCTTGTTGCAACCACTTCAGTCTGGTGGAATGCTCCCATTAAATACATAATAGCCCATTAAAATAAAGTAAAGATAAGATTGACACAACAAAGGCGCCAATAAACATAAAACTAGCTGGTGTCTGCGGCTTCGCTCGCAGACGTGATTAAATAAATAAAAGCACTATCGGGTAAATATTGTGCCTTACCAATATACGCAATTAAAACAAATTATTTTAGATCCGAGTTTTATGGCTCAAAAACGCACAGTGAGTTTTGCCCAAATCGATCTATGTATCCCTTTTAGGCCTATGCATGCAAATTATTAGCTATGCACCAATAAACACCAAAAATCCCGTTTTCCGACAGTTTGTTGCTCATAACTAACTCCCCAACGAACATAAAAATTACAAATCAGGTTCTGAGGTGTATTTAACATCTATGAGTACATTATACATTATTCTATACTGTTTTGATATATATTTAATGGTTAAAACAGCATATACGGTAAATTAAAATACAGACAAAGTGTTAAGTTTTTGATGCAAATCAGTTGTTTTATTTATAATGGTCGTGTGTGAAACCCCTAATTTTGTCCATAGTTTTACAATTTTTAAATAATGATCCTGAACATTTCCGGGATAAAAGTAGCCTAGATTAATCTCTGAAAAGTCTTTTACATGCAAATGAAAGTTTTGTCAAAATTGGTTCAGCCATTCCGAACATTAGACTGGACAAACAAAGGGACAAAAAAATTTAAAAAGCATTTTCAGGTTTTGGTAAAGTATGAATAACCATATAAGCTTAGAAAAAGTATTTATTTTGAAACCGCTCAGACAGACACTTCAATTTTATTTACATGTATAGATAGGCTATAAATTAATATTAGAACTACATGGAACTGAGAATGTGAGAACTCAAACTGTAGATCCTGGTCCTGTAATCTCTAAGTCCTCTACAAGCAAATGAAAGTTTTGTCAAAATTGGTTCAGACATTCCGGAGATTAACCCGGACAAACAAACAGACAAAAAATAAAAAATGTATGTTTAGGTTTTGGTAACGTGTGAATATTCATATGAGCTTAGAAAAAGGATTTATTCTGAAAACACAGACAGACACTTACATTTTATTTATATGTATAGATTGATGGTTGTGAACGATATTAGACATTGTATTATGCATTCAGAGAACCTAAAAGAAATGTTACTGACTTACTTTTCAACTGCCTCTCATAGAGTTAGATAAATAATAGTTTTTGTTTTGTTTCAGGTCGTCGTATCGAAGGCATCTGGCACACAGCTATAGTTGTATATGGCAAGGAGTATTTCTTTGGTAGTCAGGGTATCAGTCGTACAGATCCAGTGAGTATTTCAATACTAAACCTAATCTAACAGAGTTTCTATTGTCAGGGAAAGCTGCCAGAGAAAATTGTTTCATATCATTGAGTCCCCCACCAACGATGCAAAAACTGAAGACTCTTTCTTAGCTCCGACAGGCTGCTGTAACACACGCTGTTGAAGCAGATTTTCCCATTTGGGACATCCGTAGCAGAATGTTAAAACTTTAAATCATACTATAAAAGGAGCCTAATTTAAAAAAGCTTGCTTTTAAAGGATATTTAAGCCTATTGTAAAGTTACCAAATGTGGTGATTCTACAAATTTGAGGTTTTAAAATAAAATGTTATAATAATCTTTATTTTGTATTCAATTGAGCCTACTTTGTTTTTATAAAATCTAAAACTTGAATTTTAGGATTAAGTGATGCTGCTGATTATAGAAAGTGTGGTATAGTCAAATGCAAGTCAGAGTGAGGCGGAAGTTCAAGCAAACCGAGGGTCAGCACGGTCGACTGGTTTCCGCTCTACTTCTACCTGAATTTTAATTTTTTATAGTAGCGTTATGCAAACTTTTTTTATAACAAGAAAATATAAAAGTAAATCACATAACGTTGTGTATCACGATCGTCTGTTTATTTTGATACCAAATTTGAAGTAAATCGGTAAATGTTGAGTAATTAAATGGCATAGCTTTTAATGTACATAGTTCTTAGTTACATTAAAAGCTATGCCATTTAATTACTCAACATTTACCGATTTACTTCAAATTTGGTATCAAAATAAACTGACGACCGCGATACACAACGTTATGTGATTTATTTTTATATTTTCTTGTTATAAAAAGTTTGCATAACGCTACTATAAAAAACTAAAATTCAGGTAGGAATGGAGCGGAAACCAGTCGACCGTGCTAATAAGTATCCCCCTCGGGAACTTCCGCCTCACTCTGACTTGCATTTGACTATAGTGGACTTGGGGAATTTAAACACTGAAAAGTGAACCTGTACTGCTTCCTCCCAATCAGGGGTGCATTAATGGCGGAGCAGTTGGATCGATCACTCCAGGGCCCCACGACCAAGGGGCTCCAAATACTTTGTAAAAATTACTAAATAAACATTTAGCATAACAGTTTAAAAATTACTAAAAAAACATTTCAACAAAAGTTTTAAAAAATGGCATGACTCCTATAATTTAGAGACCTTTTTAAAAATGTTGAGATGGGGCCCCCATCATAAAGATAACATGATATTTTCCATTGTGAGGTCCCTAAATTATCTGTAATTATAATATACGAATAACTAATTGAACTAAAAGTACTTGAAATTTGTTTCAAAGTCTGTTCCTGGGTCATTCCATATCAAATCAACCACAAAAGTATGATTTTGACACCCACCATCTCAGATTTTGGCATGGTTGTTCTATTCATTGATGTAAGTAACCATGCCAAATTGTTTTGCTCTATCTCTAACGGTTTAGATTTTACAGCTTCTTGGGTTATTGAGCTTTTTATCCCTCGGCCAGAAAATTAAATCTGTTTCCGATGAAAAATAAATTATATCTCCAACCAATATAGGTGAAACTTTTGAGTATATTTCAATATATCAGGAATAATTTAAAAAATGGACAAAGCTACTAAGTGTTTATTTGGCACTAGAAAAAAATCTTAAAGTATCATTTGTAGGATTTTCAAAACAAAATGCAGGGTTCTACGATAAATGGAATATCTCCTAAAGGGAAGAGGATAATCATGAAAATAATTTTTTGTTTTTGTTCTAAGGGATGTGCTCTATCACATGAAACAGTAAAATTGGTGGTTTTTTCATTCATTTATTATTTTTTCTCACTTCAAAACAATTTTTTTTGAAATTATTTAATTTTACTAACAATTATACAATAGCGCATTTACATCGATAGAAAGTGGAATTTTCAATAATAATAATAATAATTTATGTTATACTGGGAATTTGTTTCAGTGGACCCATGGTCACTCTTCTTTTTTACATACAGATGATTTATTAAAAACTGAATTCATTGCAGACTGTAATATTGTCCAAAGAAGACAAAGATTCTGTGTTTAACAAATATAGTGTGTGTTAGTTCTAGGAGTTACTGATAGGTAGCAGCACTTGGCTTATAAAGTTTACAGTAAGATATTAAAATACTAGGTTTGAAGAACAAAGGTGAACATTTCACATGATTTTTCCATCATAAAGTTTCAAGTAGAAAGAGTTAACTTGCTATGAAAACTAAAGTGTCATCTGTGGTCAAAAAATTTTCAGTTTGATGAATAAAAATAATTTTTACCTTTGTAACTGTGATAATTTAGAATAATACTACAGAATAACAAATATTCAGGGCATTTCACCTTAAGTGAACAAATATCTAACTTTTTGACTGTAAATCAGACGGCTTACTATTAAATTTTTTTTTTAAATAAACAGAAAAATATGTATTTTCACAAATAAATGTTTGTTAGTAACAAATCAAACGAAAAAGATCTTTACAGTATTATAGAGTAAATTGTGTATGATCTCCCCAACAGTTCGGGCCAAAATCCGACGATGAGTCAGCTATATTACCTAACCAAAATTTGACTTTATAACTTAGTAATCAATCGTGTCATTTACAATAGTCACTGTGCTTTCCGACGTCACACTTTTTCTTTTTAATCTTGTAAGACTTTATAGATAGGGTAACTGATAAATTACAAAATACTTAATGTACTTCACCCACCCCCTACTTTAAAAACTGATGATCGAAAAATATAAATTGTTATACATGATGTATTGTAGATAACTAACTAAATACAATATCTCTTCATACATAAGGTCGTACACCTGTGACCAACTCCTCCTCAATCGACCTGTGTTGGGCTTGGAAACGTCCGCTAACATCTAAGGACTTACGTCATATGAAGACAATGTGTTGTGTTTCTTCAAAACATTGTGTTTTTGAATGTTGTTGTTCACATGACTTCGTGTTGTGCAAGACAAGAAATTTCCTTTGAAAAATACTGTATTTAGTTGACTCTAATAGATCCTGTTTAACAACTTATACGTTGGATCAACAATTTTTAACGTGCAAGGTCCATTAAATCATTTGTAGATTTATTTATACTTTGTCTTATTGCATGACACATATTGCGAACAGATTACCTTTCCTACATGTCCTGGACTCCGATCTTTGTATGTTGTGCAATCATCCCGAGGAACCAATGGACAGGGAACATCTTTGGAAGTTTTCAAAGCTTGGCTTCGAACAACAGACTTCAAAGAATTTTGCTAAATTGTATTAGGATGCCAGAGGACTCGTGAGTTAATTCTCACATAGTCTGCTATTGGAAAACAGCAACAATATTTCCTTAACTAAGTAATGTATATCTACAATATTAATATATATATATATACCTTTTTTCCGTCTTGCAACTTATTTTCTGTAGTGTAAAACTACGCGCGTTTCAGGAACACGTTCCCATCTTCAGGTTTTATACAATTTAAATAAATTTTTACTCACATGTGAGCACGTCATAACTTAACTTATTATTATTATTGGGAGAAAGTAAAATGAATATTTCCTTCCTCCCAATAATAAATAACTATTTGTTTATTAGTTTTTTATATGTAAATAAACTGTTCCTTGATATCGCATACTTGAACAGGTTAGGTACAACGTGTTCAGTGTGCTCGTGGAAGTGTAGACTTTATTAGCGAATTGCTTTAGGAAAGTGAGCTATTGCAGTGACTCTTGTGGTGAGACCTAAGGTCGGGAGTAGTCATTGAGCACCGATCATGGTCCCTGAACACGTTTTGAGGTGTCATTAAAAATTGTATATTATATGTGTTCGCACTATAACGGCCGCATTTTACGTCCGATTTGGTACACACGTTGGTTTCCTAAGTCACAGACGAGTTTGTTAGTCAAAAAAATCCAACAACAAGAAGCACATATTTTTATCGGAAGTAGGTCCTAACTACGTTTTGAAAGTTTTTGTAAAAGAGAAACTTTTTATGGTTTTACCTAAAAAATATTATTATATATGATATTATTCTGCACATTTTGCTTTTTTGCACGACCTTATAGCTGGTCTGGTTCACCCCAAATCGAAAAAAACTTTTAATACCATGCTAAGAGACCGACTGCCGGAATGCAATCTCACAAAGCGAGTTTGTCTGCTCTGAGCGAAGCACTGCAAATCCTAGGTCGCAAGGTCGAGGTGTGAACTCGCAAAGCGAGATTTAAAACAGCGCGTGAGCCAAGGCTGGAGGCTGAGATGCAAACAAATTTTACTTATATGTTTCGTACACGCTAGCAGCTATGCAACGTCTTCGTGAGTAGACCAATTTCCCAGATAGTTGGTTGAAACCCTAAAACATATAAACTTAATTTTGAAAATTCGCTCAACTCATTTTAGCGGTACAGCTGCGTGGTCGAATTATTTAATTTTGGCATTGATTTATTAATGTTAATGATTCTCTTGTCAAATATCCAGGTTCATTTATTTTTACTGTCATTTATTTTATAATTACTAAAGGATTAGAAGATTCATACATATTTGTTTTCGCCATTCCGACTATTGATTTTATTACAATAATATTACGACTTACCGTCACAATAGTCTAATTTTCCTTTTTCTTTCTACGGCCGTTTCGGTTATTCAACCATCCTCAGGATTGCTGGGTAGTTCCCGTTGTCAATATTTAAAATACATAAAAAGATATACACATATACAAAACACAACACTCAACACATAACTTTTACTGTGCATCTTTTTCTGTCCCGTGTAGTAGGCCTACTGTCAAGATGCGTACTGTACATTTTGTCTAACCTGTATCGGAGGTAGGTGGGAGGGATTCTAATCTAAACTAGATATTATTGTGTCATAGATTATATTAGAGTCATATTTTAGTTTCTCGTTCAATAATGAACTAATATCATTTTTAGTCTGTTTATATATTTCAAACTCTTCTAGTGCGTTCATTAATTTTCCCTTTTTACAATGACGCAATATTGTTAATGATTTAACGGCCGTAGAAAGAAAAAGGAAAATTAGACTATTGTGACGGTAAGTCGTAATATTATTGTAATGATTAGAAGATTAGTAAAAGTTTCAGAAAAGTACTATGTGTTGAGTGAAAACATACAAATATTTTTCTCTCAATATTACATGGACTACCATTGTCAACTACTATACCCAGCTAGGCCTGCAGAATAAGTTCAAACGCCCGAACGAGGTTTGGGGAAAATTTTGGCCATGAAAAATCCACAAAAAATAAGGAAAATATATTTATTTTGGGGGAAAATAGGTGATAAATGAAAGGAAACAAAGGTCAGGCTTAATTGGTTTGAATGATACATATACGATCATTTAATTTTCCTATTAATTCCTATTTAATTTTCACCGCACAAAATATCGTACGGCGGAGACGCCGATACAATATTTTTGTGTTAGTTGATGAATGGCAGTTTAATGATTCTTGATGGACGTTAAAATACGTTCGTTGGATATTAAAAATTATTATTATGATACCGGTATGCAAATTTTGATTAGTTTCATACAAATGATATTAATCAAGCGATTAGAATTAAAAATCATATTAAACCAAATTATACAACGATACTTAATGTATAGGTATTACTGATGTTTTTTCATTTTTTTTACCGAAATTCGAAATCAGTCTTTATCAGTAAAATGCGTACAATATGATGTGCGTACTCATTTATTACTTCGGCTCGCATTAGAATTCCAAAGTATTGAAATTATGCGATGATTTTGTGTGTGTCTGTTTTCCTGTATAGATATAAGCACTCACAGATGTCGTAGAAAACTTCTGGTGGTACCAAAATCTTCGTAATTTTATTGCGGAGAGTTGAAAAGCTTTTGAGCTTTCTAGTGTGAGCCGTAGCGCATCAGGATCACGTTTTTGGGTCAAAATCTTGAAAATATTGGTTCAAAATTATGAAAATACAGTGTGGGGTATCGTTTTATATGTTTTTGGGTACGGGAAATTAGATTTTGACAGATAAAAAGTCGTAGCGCGTCGTGATCACGTTTTTGGATCAACATTTTGAAAATACAGTGTGGGGTAACGTTTTATATGTTTTTG
>JAGFPH010003186.1:38896-59319 GCA_018207615.1 Philaenus spumarius | reverse complement strand
TCAACATTTTGAAAATACAGTGTGGGGTAACGTTTTATATGTTTTTGGGTATGTGAAAACTGATTTTACAGTTAAAATTCGTAGCGCGTTGGGATCACTTATTTTTTAACTAAATGTAACAAATAAAATGTATTTTTAACTTTAATTTTCTTTCAATTCTTGTGATCTGTCCGTACGATTTTCAGTAGTGACTGTGGTAGGTAATTCGGTAATTGAATTGGAACTAATAATTAACATTAAACTTTTTTTTACCACTTAAGTATTAGTTACTTTTAAACATAATGAAATAGCAATAATGAAGTTGTATTTTTGTTTTAAACCTTTTGGGACCATATGACGATATTTCACCGTAGATATTTAATTTCACCGAAGTTAATTAAGTAAAAATAATTCTATTATTATTTTTTTTGAAGATTTATATTGGAATTTATAATGAATATAATAAAAATTACTAAAACATAATGACAATAAATATGTTGAATTTTTGTTGAAATAGATAAACAAACTGTGTTAATGTCCGGCGCATCTGTAGCGAACAGAGATCAATTTTGGGGAAATTTTTAGTGAAAAAAAGTATGTTCTGGGGAAATTTTGTGTGCTAAAACATTTCTGCACCTCTGTAAACCCAGCCTGTAATAAGGAAATGTCATCTCAGACAGTCCTACTGTATAATAATAACACAAAGGCCATTGCTTCTTGAACTTTGCTTATTTGTGCTGGCGTAAGTCCATCCTACACAATCGACGATTTTGGCAAAACTACAACAACGCTTTCTAGTCAGCATGGTAAGAAAAACACATTCGTACTGAAATACCATATTAATGTAGGCCAGTCAATTTATACTATACCTCTGCAGGCTAACCACCATGCTCACACTATTATTGAAGGCAAAATAATTTGACATAACTTATTTTTTAGGTATAACGTTATAGCTATACAGGAATCTATGGATTTGATACTAATAGCAGTCATTTTTTATTGTTTTTACATTTCATCCCCATCCTTAGGGGTGCTATGGTATTTTACCTCCAACATATTTTGACAGTAACTCATATGTGTACCAAGCTTGGTTGAAATTGGCCCATGTGTTCAATACTTATCTATTGATACATCCCTTTGATGTATAGTATTACTAGTGGCTCCGCACCCGGCGGCAACCCATGATGAAACCAATGCAAACAGATTATTGCATACTCTGATATTTTCACGGAAATTACGACTGAGCAGTGGGCATATACATAGCTAATGTAAGACAGATATAGAAATAGACACGACCAACCCCAATAATTTGAATTGCGGCATGCGTTGTAATTTCTCCAAACAAATTTTTAATTACCAACTAAAGGAAACAATTTAATATGTAACACCAGATGTTTGACTGATAATAAATACAGTAAGTCTTTTGTTTGCTTTTACCTAATCTAAAAAAACAACTGTTAGATTAATGGTTAAAAGAACCAGCAAGGCTCTGGTCTGTACTTAAAAAACCCTAACCTAAAAGCTAGAAATACAAAAATAATTGCTTCAAATTTTGGAATCAACTGTTAATGGAAATATTGGAGCAAATAGCTATATAATCTGTTATTTTATTTAATTGGTTGCTATGGTAATAAATGTAAATACATGTGTTGGTTTATCATTCTAGGCCTAACCTAAGAATTTTTACCGACTAAATTTAGAAAAATTGAAATAAAAAAAGGTTTTTATCAAAATGAATTATAGCCTATCCTATGTTACTCAGGGACAGTGTAGCTTTTTATTAGTAAAACTATTTTTTCAATCGGTTCAGTAGTGCCAGAGATTACCCCCTACATACAAAGAAAAAATAAAAAACACACTTAACATCTTTATAATATTAGTATAGATGTAACAACAGATGTTTGAATTGAATTATAATACAGTAAGTATTTTCCGTTGATTTTTGTTTGTTTGATTTTACTTTGTTAACCTAGCCCTGTGACAAGTTGTTAGTGTGTAATTATTGTTGTTATCTTTGTTATTTTATCATGTAGTGTGTGTAAATTAAAAATTTAATTTTATATACCTGTGTGTGATCGTATGAGCATTATGCGAATGCTCTTCGTTATCCAGGCAATGATAACCACCCAGGTTTTTTGCCTTTAAAAATAAAAAAAAAGAATAAAAAAAAAATTTGTTAACCTAACCTAAAAAGTTGTTCGTTGTGAAGAACAATGAACTGATTCTAAATTTGTTAAGATGGTTGCTATGGTAATGAAGTAAACAAACATGTGTTGCTAAGCTTTTGATCCAAACAGCTGTTTTATCTGATATAGGGCAGGGAGTGAACCACCGAATTTTCAATATTTTTACGCTATAAAATAAAAATGTTGCAAAATCCTTTCTTAGTATGAATATACCTTTATATTTTCGTATTTGTATCTTGAGTAGTTTTT
Organism: Philaenus spumarius; assembly: GCA_018207615.1. Lineage (NCBI taxonomy): Eukaryota > Metazoa > Arthropoda > Insecta > Hemiptera > Aphrophoridae > Philaenus > Philaenus spumarius. The sequence goes on along the minus strand of JAGFPH010003186.1, from coordinate 56,905 downwards.
GCTCCACGTTGATTCTATGTCAGTCGGTCATTTAGCCAGTACAAAGCCTCTTATATATATATATAGATATCAATCTAACCTAAAATAGCTGTTGGTTGTGTAGAATAATTAACTGATTCCAAATATTCGAAGTAGGTTGTTGAGGTGATGAACGTAAAAATGCATTCAAGAAACGTGTTTCAGTTTAGGCCTAACTTAAAATTGTGTTAAGTTTTTTATACAAATCGGTTGATTATCTATAATATGTAACAACAGATGGTTATTGCTTTTATTTTGTTAACATACCTAAAATGACTATTGCAAAGAACATGTAAACAAAAATTACTATCCTCCAGTGTTTAATACTCCATTTACAGTAAAAGCGTTTCTATAATCATAGATCCTACAATGTTCTGTTTTTAGTCTAGCCGACATTTTGTATTTTTTTTTACCAAATAATGTTTATCTTTAGATCAGTTTAACTGATTGAGTTAAAATTTTGCTCGGACTACTCGCCGATGTAAAGTTAGATAAAAATAATCAACTTGTTTCAGTAATTTGTAAAAAAAAATGGCGGCTTGACTGAAGGTTTTAATTGAACTCATAGAATGAATTTTTCTAGCCTGTTTAATTTCCTATCGAATGGAACAAGTGTCAAGACTATCAAACAAAGGGAGACACTAAAGCAGTGTTCAATAGTTTGATGGGTTCGAAATCCATAGCAACAAAGTGTAGGCAATAATTAATTTGCAAGACCAATTAATTAAGTTGGACGCTGTTTTACTTCTACTATTTGTTCAGTAGTTTTAACAGCTATTGCATTCAATAGAAAATTTAACTGGCTACACAAATTTACTCTTCATGTTTTTTATACAAATTTACGATATTTAAGTTTTTCTCTTTTAAAAAATCTAAGTTCACTCTATAGAACTTAGACTTCACCGTATAGTGTCGAGTAATTTGATAGGAATGTTTGATCAAGGAATTGACCTTGTGACATTTAGTGCAAATGGGAAGTTAATTACTTGATCCGTTGCCATCTCAGAGATCAGAATAACACTGGAATGTCGGATGCTTTGGTTCCGCAGTTTTGTGGTCTGTTTAAATTATTTATAAAAATAACTCGCAAGTTAACGGTTAGGCGCTCTTCTGAATATTTTAAATTAATAATTGACTCTGAAAAACGTTCTAAAAAAACTTCAAAACTCATTGTCAGATTACAATTAACGAATTAGATAATTTTCAAAATTAATAAATAGTGACCATGCAAGGTTGTGCAACACTTACGTCACTGCTCAGTTTCCATCTAAAAAGTTGTAGCTTAGACTACGGAAGGCATTGGCTGAGGTTAGAGTGATTGGCTGTTTTAATGAACACATTTGAACTCTTTACTGTATGTTGCAACTAAGTTTCCTTTGTCATATACAAAAACATCCACAGCTTGTTATTAGCAAATTTCCATAGGAAAGAAAAGCTATTGCATTGACTCTGATGGTGAGACCTAAGGTCCGGGAGAGCTTAAAAAAAATCATGCTCCTCAGAACATATATTAGGATGCCGTTAAAAAATGTATTTGTCCGCATTTTACATAAAAATTTGGTACACATTGGTAGCTCAGACGAGTTTGTTAGGCAAAAATTCCAACAACCGGAAGTACGTTTTTTGATCAAAAGTAACAATTTTGTGATTTTTTTGTATGAGAATGAAACTTTTTTAAGTTTTATCTGAACAAATAAATAGAGGAGATTATTCTGCATGTTTTGTTTTTTTTTTATGCGACCTTATATCCGATCTGGTTCCCCAAAACCGATCAAAATACCATAAAAGTACCCGGTTCAAATCCATGTGGGGGCAGCTTCTGATCTTGGCCCGACGGCCAGGATGCAAACTCGTTTCCGTTGCGAGCGAATCGGAGCAGTTCATAATCCAATTCTGCAAGGTCGAGGTGCAATTCTCTCAACTCATGTTAGCGGTTTACCTGTGTGATCAAACTATTAAACTTGAAACAATGACACTCACAAAATATGAAATAGTTTCTACTTAATTAAACTGTAAGGATGGAAGTTTGACTTAGAATACTGGTTATTTTTAATCAGAACTGTTGTCTGTAACTGAAAGTAGTAATAAAAAGTTGCAACATATACAATGCTCCTAGTTTATTTTTTATTTTTCAAAGTTGTTAACAATACATGAAAATGTTGGATCGCCTTTAGTTTTTCTTAGGAGCCTACAGTAGAACCTGGTTAAGTCGGATAAACTTGGGCCATAGCCGGTCCATAGAATTTGGAAGAAACAATAAATTAAAACCTAAGTTAATTAGTGCTTCTAATTTAACTTTACACAACTAAACTGTCCTTTGAAATCATTTTAAAACAAAAGTTATCATTATTGTTTCTATTTTTTTTCCAATCAGAGACTGTCGAGGTTCCTATTCCAAACTCAGCAGCAATCTTCTTCATTTGTACATCATTGTTAGCCTCCTGACCTGTAGTAGTATTAAACTAGGTTACATACCTTAGGTACCGTCAACAGTTCTGTGTCCTTTATTTAGCGACGACCGGTTTCGGAAGATTACACTATACTTCCATTGTCAAGTCACAAGAAATATAAAACACAACATCACGTGGATGTTAGTTCCGTACGACCGGCTGGTCAGCATGCTCGAAGTGTGTCGTGTGTTTTTTTATTTATTAATGTCGGACGTATGTTATTTTATTTAATGTTAGATGTGCTTTTTGTTATTTGTGTTTCTTGTGACTTGACAATGGAAATACAGTGTAATCTTCCGAAACCGGTCGTCGTTAAATAAAGGACACAGAACTGTTGACGGTACCTAAGGAATGTAACCTAGTTTAATCTTCTTCACCTTTATCCATTCTACACAAAGCTTCCATTTTTCTTTCTCTTGATACATCATTTTGATAATCGCACAGGTGATAACAAAGCAGATGAACACAAGCAAGAGTGTAGAAGAACTGGAGTAAAAGATTTACATTTTCATACTCAGCATAACTTTTTCCAAACAGACCCAAGTTAAATCCGGATTAAAGAGATGGATCCGGGTTAGACAGAGATCCGGATTAAAGAGACGGATCCTGGTTAGACAGAAATCTGGATTAAAGAGACAAATCCGGGTTAAACAGGGATCCGGATTAAAGAGACAAATCCGGGTTAAACAGGGATCCGGATTAAAGAGACGGATGCGGGTTAGACAGAGATGCAGATTAAAGAGTTGGATCCGGGTTAAACAGGGATCTGGATTAAAGAGATAGATCCGGGTTAAACAGGGATCTGGATTAAAGATACTGATCTAGCTCAAACTAGGGATTCACATTAAAGAGAACCAACAATGATCTAGTGTAGAAAATTTTTTGTATTGCAATAGTTTCAAAAATAGGTTTAGGGTTTTTGCAACATTTTCAGATTTCTAAAATTGTTTGGTATTTTGTAAATAAAGCTCATACAAACAATAAATACCCCATTAAATTCGGTATTGAACAAGAGTTACAGTAAAACTGCATTCGTTAGTTTGATGGGTTCAACTTCCATAATAACAAAGTGTAGGCAATAATTAATTTGTAAGACCAATTAATTTGACACTGGTGTACTGTTACCCTTTGTTCGATAGTTTTCACAGTTATACCAGTCGATAGAAAATTTAACGGGGTACAAAAATTTACTCTTTACGTTTTTTATAAAAATTTATAATTTTTAAGTTATTGTCATTTAAAAATTGTTAAATGACTGCCATGTTGAAACAGATTATTGGTAAGCAACATGCAAAATTTCAACTCAATCGGTTAAGCTGTTTTAGAGAAATTAATTATTTAGTAAAAAACTAGATGGCGGATAGCTGGTGAAAGAAGTGTTCCTGGACACTTCCTGTATAGGAAGTTTTTTCTTTACTTTAACTCATATGACCACCGCCTGAATTATCTCCACACATTGCACACCCTACAAACGGATTATAATGTAATTTACCTCGTCTTATTAAACCTATTTTTCTTTAAGTATTACAGGAATGTTTATTTTACATTTTCACCACTCCATTAGTCTGAGCGCGCAGAATCAGGTGGGATTTTCTTTACAGCATAGTGACTAGGTTATGTTCTACCTTTGAAGATCACAGAAAGCTATTTCCGTCGGCAAAAATGTGCTAAAAGTCACCATCACAAACAACCAGACAGAACGACAACCGTACTATGTTTAGTCTTATGCCTTTGTTGCCAAGAATATGTAAATCTTCCGTCATTCTACCTGCAGGTTTACACTACTATTTCTGTGGAAACTTTAGATTCTTGGCTCAGGTTCATCATAAAAAAGTGACAAGTAACTTTATAGTTGTCATATTTCTTTTGAAGAATTCAACCTTCTGCATAAGTTTATAGGAGGTTTTCTGTCACAAAGTCATGTAGGAACATTTTTGGCAATCATGTTCTGTTAATAATCTTCTCAATTATTAAAGATTCTTTGAATGTACGAGGTATCTTTTAAAATGGAAATGTATGTTAAAACTATTTGAGCCGAATTAAAATCGGACTGTTGCAGTCTCAAAATACAGGTGGTCATAATAGTATGCCTTTTCCCCAAAAACAGTCCTTTGATAAATGTTTTTTTTTTTTTTCTTATAAGAATACATTTATTTTTTCCTTACAAGCTCAAACATATACTCTGAAAATAATTTTACACTTATATTTCTAAAATAAATCAAAAAAAAATCCAGGTGTGCTTAAGACCACACGGGAGAAGTGTAAATTTCTATGGCGATAAATATAAAATATCTTACGGAAATTATTTTGGTTGCTAAAAAAATCCTGCATAAAACAAATTTGCAAAGTACGCAAAATTTGATTATTTTAACACTGCCAAGCAAACTATTTTAACACAACTTACAAAATGAAGAAGCACAATGACCATTTCAGAGGTATTATCAAGTAAATATATACTCTGCTATATACACAAGTCTACTATATATAGTAGAGCGTAACGGAAAAATGTGTGACGGTAAAATCTGATTCAACGCCTGCAAAATATTTTTGCCTATAGAAGTTTACACTTCAAAAATAAGTAAATACCGGTATATATTAAACAAAAAGTTATAAACTCCTATAAGTATGCATATTCTGAACTTTGAGTTTCCCCACAGAAGAATTCCATAGTTCAGATGTGGATATATAAGCCCACAATAAGCAGTTAAAATAATGGACAATCCATAGTACAATTTTAAATTTCTTTGTGCAAAAATCCCTGAACAAATTTTAGCACTAATACTGTTAATTTGGTCATTATTATCTATAATAAGACCCTAGAATTTAACTGAATTTACTTCTTCAAGCAAATTGTCACCAAACATGACATTTGGTATCTGATTTTGGCTTTGTCTAATATTAAAATACCAGTACTTTGTTTTGGCTGGATTTACTGTCACATTATTCTCGTCAAAGCATTGACTTGTAAAAAAACTTTATGCTTCAAATTTTCGACTGACTTTGCTTTCATACTCAAAGTTGTGTCATCGATAAACTGAGAATTAGGCTATCCACATCTATTGATGATGACAAATCAACAACACCTGACCAAGAACTGATCCCTGAGTACATATCTCAATTGGGTCTGATTAGACAGCCTTCCTGCAACATTAACACGTGCTCTATGATTTATTAATCAATCTAACCACATTAGTGATATTCCTCTAATACCAAGTCTTTCACATTTTTGTGGAAGAGGGTGAGACACCTATGGTCGTAGAACAGACAGTGATTTCAATAGAAGCATGTTTGATATAAATTCTACCTGTTCATTTTAATACAAGGCTCGAGTCTTTACAAAATAATCTCTTAACATTTCCAATGAATTTAATTTCCTAATTTTTTCATCGACATGAACAATTTTTAAATTATTTACATAAAAAATCTAACATTAAATGATTACAAATACTAGAGTCATTGAGACCCAACGGCCAACTTCTTTCATGTTCACTTAACCTACATTTAAAACTACGGTCTGTTTGGCCAACATAAGCTCCATTACAAATGTTACATGTCAGTTATAAACACCACTTTTTCGCATGTTATCTATTTTATCCTTACAATTTACTAACATTTCCCTAAATAAAATTATTCTTACAGTAAAAAGCTGGTTTACAGTGATTTTTTCTAATACATTTCCAACCCCATAAACCTTACCAATGTAGGTGATTCTACACCATTTTGGTGCGGTTTTATTAGAATCATCTGTTGGGTATATAAGTAATTTAGCGTTGTTTTTTTTTTAATTTATTTTTTAACTTTTTTCAATAAGGTTAACATTATAGCAATTTGTTTAATAAAAATTAATTCTTTCCAACAACAACAGTCATTATTAGAAATAGGAATTTTAACCTTTAACGTGTGGCTAACACTCAAATTTAAACCCAAATACATCAACACATTTGTAGATGATTCCATAGTTCATTAAACTTTCAATAGAGTGCAGAGTGATGTTCTTTGAGTATGTTTAGACAAAATAAAAAATATAAGCAATGTCTGTGACGTCTTATCGGTATGTGTTCTGTCGCCAGAGCGAGTTAATCTATCACAAGTGTTCTCAAAATCTGTTTCACTCAGCTGTTCCTTGTCAGATTGTACTGAGAGCTGACTGAAATTTATTCCGAAGTTTTAGTTTTTTATAAGTTCTTGTTTTTCTTAGTTTGTACGTAATTATTTTATTTTTACACAACAATATGTATTGCTTTATGTATTTAGTGTTTGACTAATTGTAAATTCTACAAAAATTTTGTTTGAATATTTTTTAATTCGTAAAAAATATTTTTTTAAAGTTTAAAATTTGTTGAGTATTTTTGTGTGTACTATTTAACCCTTAAAATCTAAATTTAAAAAGAACATTGAGAAAATATTTTTAATTTTTTTTTTTAAACTCTGTGAAGCATCATTTTGAATGGATTCTTGGTGGTCCGGTTTTTTTCTAAATCCGTCCTACCGGCGGCCACATTAAGCCAGACTAGCGAGGTTGTACTGTAGTCTAAATCGTAGAAACAAAATTTAACTGATCACTTTCTCTTTCAAAACATAAACATGAACCTTCAAAATATGCAGTGAAACTAGCCGCTTCATCGAAACTCCTTGTTTGTGTTGAGAGTGTCAAGTCATGAAATTAAATTTAAGTTGACATGGGTCAACGGTGGGCATCCAATTAAATATTGTGACTTCTTAACGTTATATTGTTTTTAAGAGGCAGCTATTCTGCTACTTAGATATTGCAAATTATTGTGACAAGTAAAACAACAAAACCTAATTAGAAAAAACAAGAGCAAAGAAACCGAAACAGACAAAAATTGCACACCACTCACTCAAAAATAATTGGGTCACCCAGGAACAGTTGCTACAACAAATTATGAGGGAGGGGGGGAAAATCTAAAATTTCCCAACAATTTTTACCATATTTTCAAACTTTTGTGGTGGGGATTCCAACGTGCAGAAGAGGTTCTGGGTTATGTTTTGTGGAATAAATCCCTGTGGAGATGGGGCCCTGGAGGCTCACCTCGGAATTTTTTTGAAAAATGGAATTCTCTAAGTAGGGTTTTTAGCACTGCACTTGCTATATTGCGTACTTTAACAGTTTCTATCAGGCAACAATGGTCTGGTGGCCTGGCGCAGTGCATGACATGGTAAGAGTTGGAACTAAATTTCGTTCAAAAGATGACAATGCATTTATTTGGTATAGAAATATTTTAATTTACCCAACATTTTTGGATTGGAAATTATAATTTGGTTGTTATTTATGAATGCTGGTAATTAACAACAACAAAATTTCTGCAATTTAATCCCAAAAATTAAAAACCCAACTTTTTTTCAAAATCTCAAATTTCATTTTTTGGATTTTAAAATTACTGGGGGGAATGATGCCCCACGTACCATTTCTTAAGCACTGCATTTTTATGAGTATATTTCTCAGCTGAAATTAAGGGCTGTTGGTACTTGCACCATGATAGTTCTCCTTTAGGGCTAAATTCATACTGAGAATGAACTTTTGAACAAAAAAACAAAAATCAACCAGCAAAATACAGTTTGGCAAATATAAATGTATTACATATCGAAATGATCGGAAATGTAGCTGCTAAGGAAGCCACACACAGCCTAACTTGAAGTGTGTAATATCATCCGACTTTTTGTCCACTTAGAAGCAAACCTTATTCAAACAGTGGGAAAAAGAGTGGGCAGTGGTACAAAATAATAAACTCCGAGAAATCAAGGATAGTGTTCGACCATGGATATCTTCAAATCGTCAAAACCGTCGAGAGGAAGTGGTGGTTTGTCGTCTACGCATTGGCTATTCCTTGTTAACTCATGGGTTTCTTAAGCGTCACGGGGATCCACCAATTTTTCGTTGAGTGTACAAAATTAAAGCACGTTCATCAGACGATGCTGTGGGTGATGCGGATACCCAGAACATTATTATGGTGTTAGAGTTTCTCCATCGTTTAAATGTGATTGGTAAAATTTAAAGTTACTTTTTGTTTTGCAGTATTTTATTTATCCTTATTGGATTTAACTAACTACAGTTTCAATGGTGTATCAAAAAATAAATGTTGAATTTTCTTATCTGTGTCTGATTTTTGGTATCTCAAATTATTTAATTAATTTATGAGTATTATATAAATTCTCTCCAGTTTCCATGCTATATAACCACTCGTGTCAAAAAAAAAATTTATATTTATTTTTAAGCGAAGAAAAACGTTTTACAGAAGAAGTGAAAAATGTTTAACTTGGTATCAAAATTATTCATAGTATGCTCTCCTGGTCAGTGCATATAGATTATGTTCAGAACAAGTTGTTAAGGGTGATTTATTTATTAGTGAATCTTAAAAGTCAAGGAACTTTTAAATATTTAAAAATGGCATACTTTGCTTGCTTTGAGATTAATTACAAACTCAGGTAAATTAAAACATTGCACTGTTTGTTAAAATTGGTATTTCGACTGTCCAAAACTTTACGGGGTTATTTGTCAGCTAAAGACTATCAAATAATACAATCAAACATGCGTCCTATCTCGATCTGTTTTCTGTCTAATGGTTTTTACAAATTCATTAATATTTCAAAAACGGTTTAAGATATAATCCTGAAACTGGGTATACATATTCATATAAATAGGGTATATTTGACTTAAATAAATTACAGCAATCCGTTTCAAAATGGCGTCAGTTCAAAATTTTCAATGTTAAATATCTAGAAAACTATACATTTTACACGAAAATGCAAAGGCACCAAATTTGTAGACTATTTTAAGACAAATCCAACAATACATGGTTTTTAATAAAGGAATCATAAATAACGGAGATAATTCAAATTTAGTGGTCCAGTGAAGGACTTTTTATTACTATTTCAATAATAAGACCACCTTCAGCTCTCGAATAGCACCTAATTCTACTTTTGACCACTAAATTTTAGGTATTTCTGTCATTTATGACTCAATTATTAAAAACCATATACAGGGTGAATCTGACCACCAGTGCGCAATGTATTGCGATTGAACCAAAAAAACTCCAGTTAGTAACGCCTACTCGTGAAGCACATCATTGAAAAGGTCTTAAAAAAACAAACATTTTTAGTACTTAAAGTTTGATTTTATCTCTAACCGATTCAAAAAAATGGCGCCTCGGAAACTTATTTTGCGCACGGGTGGTCTAATTCACCAGGTATTGTTGGATTTGTCTTAAAATTGTCTAAAAATTTGGTGTCTGTACATTTTTTTGTAAAATGTATAGTTTACATTTTGAAACATATTATTGTAGGTAAACAAATTTTTAAAGTAACGTGTACCCTATTTAGATGAATATTCATAACCAGTTTCATGATTATACCTTAAACCGTTTCTGAGGTATTAAGGTATTTGTAAAATCACACACTGACAGAAAACAGAGCGAGATAGGACACATGTTATATTGTATTATTTGCTGGTTTTTAACTGACAAATAACCCTGTAAAATTTTGGACAGTCGAAGCTGGACACCGTATATTATATTGTGGATGTTGTAATGTATGTAAAGAATATCTATATATATATAAATAAAAGCGAAATACCACTCACTCACTGACTCACTCATCACGATTTCTCAGAAACTACCGAATGGATTGGAATGAAATTTGGTATGGCCATAAGTGTTCACTAAAAAAGGGTTTTAAAAAAATGGAAATTTTAGGGGGGTTTGGGGGATAAAAATTACTAAATCACAATTTCTCCAAAATTACCAAACGGATTGGAATGAAATTTGGTATGTAGCTTCCTCTGGGGCCATAGGTGCTCACTAAGAAAGGGTATGAAAAATTTCGAAATTTTATGAGGGGTTTGGGAGGTTCAAAGTTACTAAAATCATAATTTCAGATCTTTTATTATTATGACAATAGTGCTTTTATTATTTAAGATCTATATATATATATATATATATATAAAAGCCAAATACCACTCACTGAGTGAACTCTTAAAAAGAATACAATTACGGTAAAAAGACTGAAAATACCAACCACCACGGGCAACGCCGTACGGGTCAGCTAGTTTTATATAATTATGTATCAAGTTAGAGGCCTAATTCATGATTATAATACAGATTTGGTAATTTGCTTGAATAACCAAGATATAGATTAAATAAATCAGTGGATAACAATTTAGTTTTAGAAATCAAACTTTTCAATAATCTGCCTGTCGCCTTTTCAAAACTTGTCAAATTATTATTTTTATCATACATTTTATGGTTGGCTGAAAGAGCACCCATTTTATAACTTGGATAAATATTTAAATTGTGAAATCAATATTGAGTAAGACTAGGTTATCTGTCATGTTAGTTTTAAGATTTAATAACTAAATTAAGCCTTTATGTGACGAAGTCTATTGCAATGTATGTGTATGTGCTTAAGGACCAATAAATGTTCTGTTCTGTATTGTTTCCTGTAAATACATTTTGAGCCATTTTAGTTAGAATTATCTACAAAATATTCCATGAGCTCCACAAATTTCTTCTTTGTATGCCTTTTAACTTGACATGTCACAAAATGCTGGTTACCGTTTGAAAATGTTTAGTGACCCCTCTCACTATAACCCATTTAGAATTCCAAACTGTAAAATACACTTCAGTTGACCCAGTTAACAATGTCAAAAGCGTTTGCCTCTATTTCAGTTCATACAATGGGAAGAGACTTTATTGACACAAAATGTAATTAAAAATCCGATCACTCATTGTTCATCCACTGACCTATATACCTGCACACCCTCTATATACTGACATACTGCGATGGTACAAGAGTGAATCAGACGAACTCCTCCTAGGTTACTAAAACTCTAAATTTGGCAAGAGTAGAGTTAAAAATAGCTCCAACATTGGGAGCACCAAGCCAAAGTAGTGGGGAGCTTCTCACTAGCAGATCTTTGTTCTAGCAGCTAGAAGTGTGTTAGTTAATTAAAAGCCGGCTTTTGGATTTTTTTTTATTTATTGCACAACGTGAGCATTTTTTGTTTTTGTGTTAGTGTTGTGTTTTCATATAATGTGCTAGTTCTGTTGCATGGTTTTTGTTTAAATATTTTTACTTTTATTGTAACTATGCGGTTTTAATTTTTTTTTCTACCTTTTTTTATTTTTTGTCTCCGTTGTTAAAGTGGTTGTAAGTGTGAAAAATTTTTTAAAAAATGAATACTTGAAACGTATGAAATAAAAATTGTACATAGTTTGAACTATTGTTATGTTTGTTAATTAGCAAATTTCCATAGGAAAATTGAGCTATTGCAGTGACCCTTATGGTAAGACCTAAGGTCGGGAGTAGCAAATGAGCACTGATCGTTGTCCCCAGAACACGTTTTGGGGTGTCATTAAAATTCATATGACTCTAGCGGCCGCATTTTAAGTCCGATTTTGTCCAAATTTGGTACACATGTTGGTTGTCTACGTCGCTCGGACGAGTTCGTTAGCCGAAAAAGTCCAACAACCGGAAGCATATTTTTTGATCGGTAGTAACTATTTTTTTAGACTTTTCTTACGGGAATTAATTTTTTTAGAGTTTTTTCTAAAAATATAAATGTAGGTAGGATGTTATTTTGCACATTTTTTTACACAACCTTATAGCTCGCTTGGTTCCCCCAAAATCAATCAAAACGTAAAATAACATATAAGTATCCGGTTCAAATATCTTAAATCTAAATCATGGTGGATTTTACCTTGGGCATCTTCTAATCCAAGGCCGACGGACGAGTTTTTACACTGTGATCGAAGCTCATAAGCGAGTTTTTCCAGTGCGAGTGTAACGATACATCAGAGGCAGCTATTCAGCACCGTCGTGAGTAGACCTATTTCCCAAATTGTTGGTTGAAACCCTAAAACATAGGCCTATAAACTTAAATTTGGAAATTTGCTCAACTCACATCAGCGGTTCAGCTGCGTGGTCGAATTATTTTTTCTCTCACTGCATTTGCAAAAGGTACTTTACGTTCAGATTTTTAGGATATTGTATTGTATAAAATAAATGCTCAACGCTTAGAGAATCGTCTTTCTGCCTGTCGCCAATGATTTTCTCTTAAACTGATACAGGAATCATAATGAAATTTGGCTCGATTATAAAATATAGTGTGTCCCAAGAAGAAACTTTCAGGTCTTGTTCTGCTGGTGAAACTCATGTAAAAAGTTTCCAATACAAACGTAAGTCTGGAAACGTATCTTTTACCAGCCATTTGCAGTTTTTTTTTTTTTTTTACTAAATAATTTATAATTCTTGAAAAGCTTAACCCAATTGAGTTGCATTGTTAGCCAATGTAAATACCTAATATGAAAAAAATATTCATTCCAATAATTTGAATCAAAATGGCAGCCATATTTAAAATAAATCAAAAACCAAACTTTTTATAAAAAACTAGCGAACCCCGGCTATGCTTCGCTATTGCTTGATTTGAGTATATAAATATTCAGATAAACTATTTCTTATGATCGTGGCAGGTGGTAGAGCGCATTTATTAAACATATAAGTATTTAATGTTAATTTAATTTAGTTTATATGGGTAGCTATCCCATTTTAATTGTTATTTAATTTTAAGGTTAGTTATTACATTTCATTACCTTGACTTCAGTAATTGAATTGCAAATGGTTTTCTATATCATTTAAGAATAATACTACACAAATTTAGCTCATAGCTTGTAGGAAGTTAGTTTAATTTATATTTATTGAATAGGGGTAGCAACCCAATTTCAACCACTAGACTGTAGTAATTGTAATGTCTAAACACTCATATCATTAATGTTGATAACATGTGAAATCAATCTAATAATATAGTAATCGGTTATTTTTACTGTATGCTACCTCATTTTAATCTCTTTGGCTGTAGTAACCACATTTTCTAAACAATCCTGGTCTAGTATGTGTAAATTGTGAAATTAGTTTTTGAGTATATAGAAAAAGTAACTGTATAGATGATTATTTAATTTTAAGGGTAGTTATCACATTACATCCCTTTGACTCAAGTGATCGAATTGTAAATTTATATCACTTAAGAATAACTGGGGGCTCTGCCCCTAAAAGCTTCGCGTCCCAACTCCGCCTCAGATGGCTGCTTCGCTTCGTGCGCAGTTGGAAAACTCGCTAATCTTTGGCTCGTTTGTAACTGAGTGACCGAGCATCGCTCAGTATTTTTAACATCTGGATTGTATCTATAATGTATTTATTCGTCTTCTAAGTGACTTGAAAGGTGCTATAAAAAGAAGTTCAAAGTTTAAATTTTATGCACATTTTTCAGAGTTTATACGCATTTTTGCAGACATAAGACCTAGTGCATTCGATTCCTAACGTCAAAAAAGCTCTATATGCAAATTTTCATCAAAATCGTTAGAGTCATTAGCAAGATCCCGGAAATAAATTTATAAATATACAAGAATTGCTCGTTTAATAAGATATCGCACGGTTTGAGTTTTATAACTTGTAGGAAGTTAGTTCAATTTATATTTAGTGTATAGAAGTAGCAACCCCGTTTCTACCTCTTAGACTATAGTAATTATTGTAATGTCCAAACACTCCTGACATTAATGTAGATAATATGTGAAATTTTTTAGTGAAATAGGTCGTATAGTTTTTGAGTCTATAGAGAGCAAAGAAAAATTAATTTTATATACATAGAGATGTCAAGAGTAAATTTTTGTAGCGTGTTTATTTTTCTATTGAATGTTTTAACCGTCATAACTATTGAACAAAGGGTAACAGTGAAACAGCATCCAACATAATTGGTCGAGCAAATTAATTATTGCCTACTCTTTGTCCTTATTAGTTGAACACGTCAAACTAATGGACACTGCTTAACCTTTGTTCGGTAGTTTTGACAGTTATACCATTGGTAGGAAAAAAAACGGGATACTAAAATCTACTCTTTGTTTTTTTATAAAAATGTACGGTTTTTGTGTTGTTCTCATTTAAAAAATTTTAAATAGCTGCCATTTTTATACAGATTATCGGTGAACAAACTGCAAAATTTCAACTCAATCGGTTTTTACCGTGGGTGCATCATCTGATCAGAGGCCGACGGCCGAGTTTCTACACTGTGAGAGAAGCAGTCCATAACTGAAAACTCGCGAAGCGAGTTTTTCCGCTGCAAGTCGAAGCTGGAGGCTTAGGTGCAAACAAATTCTACTAATATATTTTATACACACAGGCGGATTCAGCGCCTTCATAAGTAAATCAATTTCCCAAATATTTGGTTGAAATTCTGAGACATATAAACTTAATTTTGGAAATTCGCTCAACTCAAGTCATCGGTTAATCTGCGTTGTCGAATTATTATTTAGTTAGTTATAATTTAGCTGTAGCTCAAGCACTAAAGATGACGACTTTGTCGGTGAAATGCGTTTGACTATTAAATGAATTTCTGTGAAAGATATTGTGTTCAGTGTTGTTATTTTTAGATACAATAAATCCTTCAAGTTGTCTATGTATTGTTTTAATAGCTGTGTTTGTATGTACAGGGAGGGACAATACTTGGAGAACCTGAGAGAAAAGTAGACCTTGGTGTGACGCACATTCCCAGGGGAGTGTTTGAAGACTACATTGATGGGCTGCATGAGAGCACATTCAGGTAAATAATGTTCTGTAATCCTTGATTATTGTATCTACCAGTTTCAATTGGCAATTTAAAAGCAGTAAGAAAACAACACATGCTTGTCTCTAATTTATTCAATATTGACTCAAAATATGTTTTAAGATGGATCAATGAAAACATGCAGTTGTGGCTTATAAAACCTTTTAAAACGATACATCAGTTGGATATGTGGCCAATTTTTTTTGTTCTTTCTTAGGGATAGAGGAGTCCAAAACCTCCCCACCACTAGGATCTATTGCACATTGCATGATTTTCCCTTTAATGATCATCCCACATAACCTCTCTTGTCTTTTATGAAACCAAGGAGAGTCTAACAAAAGCACTTTCGAGTACCATGAATCTTCTGTACGCAAGAGCTGCACACTCGCACAGCAGGAGTTGAGCCGAATTCAATCCCAAGGTAGCAAAATCGATAGGAGTCTTTCAAAACCTGCCCCATTTTTTTGAGGTCGTGCTTGGCCGGGCAGTGACCAGTAAGGATTTGTACAATCCGCCTAACATTGTTTCTGCCCTTCAATAGAAGCTTTTGCGCTTTCGACTTAAATTGGCAGATGAGCATTTTAGCCTGCCTACGCCCAGGAGCCTCGTTCCAATGTGAGGACCAACTTTTCTCCATCCAGATTTCAACAACATTTCTTAGGTGGCTTTAGGGTTTCCCACAGAAAGGATCTGGGCCAGTGATGGGCTTTTTGGCCCCAACTTTAGCAAGACGATCCGCAACCTCATTATGCCTACATGGCCAGACACCCATTTAAGAGTAACTTCTTTGAGTCTAGTCATTTCATTCACTACTTTGCAGTCCCAAACTAGCGTCGATTCAAAGTGAATGATTCCAGCGCTATCAGAAAGGATATCAATCCTAGCTTCTTTAATTCCTCTTTTGAGGATTTCACGGGTGCAAAGTTCAATCGCAACAACCTCCACCTGAAAAATCGATGGGAAGAAGCACATAGCTCTAGATAGGCTGCACCTAGGACCATACATTTCCACTTCAATTTTACTGGTCATATATGGCCTATTGTAATATTTTATTTACAACCTGCCCCAAACTTTCTTCTAATTTGCATTGTTTCTACTATTTCTTTTCAGAGGAGACAAGTACAACTTAATTTCACACAATTGCAACAACTTTACCAACGAAGTGAGCAGCTTCCTGGTTGGTCAAAGTATCCCTTCCTATATACTAGATCTACCTGAAGAAGTTCTTAGCACGTAAGTATACTATCTGGTATTGGAGAAACCAATGATTACCTTATGCAAGTAAATGTCATATACATTGTGTTTCTAAAATATTTCCTAATAATTCATCTACAGTAGAGCGTCGAAAATCCGAACTAATTGGGACCGAGGGGGGTTCGGATTATCAATTTGTTCGGATTTTTTTAAAACAACCAAGAAAATGCCATTTAGGCTAAAATATATGCCCTTTAATCGATTAAAGTGGTTAAACAGTACAAGCAATAATGTAATTACAATACAGTATGTAAGACTACTTACATATTATGATTTAGAAGAACCTGCACGTACACAGTAGAAGTAGGGCCAACATGATTACACTTGTAACTCTCAATTACAGTACAGTACATAATTAAAAGTTCACTTGTACATTATAGTTAACACTAACGAAAAATAAAAAAATATTGTACAGTGCACTACTGTATGTACGACACACTGTTATAATGATTACAAAAAGAGAAATGAATGAACGTTCTGTATGTTTACTGCTAGCGCTAATGCAGATTATTAGCGTGACAGTGAAAATACTTACAGCCGCTCTGTTGTGAGGACGTGTGAGAGTAGAAATTAAGAAGTGATTAAAAAAAGATAATAAGGTCAAACTGGGATGAACATTTTTGTGAAATTTTTAACGACGTAATAATTGGAATTTGCGAAAACAAAATTTTGCAGGGGCTGTCTCAGAACGCGTTCGGATTTTTGACATTTCGTATTATTGAAGTTCGGATTATCGACGCTCTACTGTACATGTAATATTACATTATTTACAATAAACAAATTCCAAAAACCACAAGTCCTAAAATGTTCCGTTTTTCCATCTTGCCATCATTTGTTTTTTTTTTACCCTTAGGTATTTTGTATAGTTAATTTTATTGATTGATTATTTTTTATTGTACCTGCTTTACAAAATTACAATTTAATTCTAACAAACAAACATAATATGTTTGCAAACTAAATAAAAATAACGGCAGAATCAATAATAGAAACCTTGAGGTAATAAACCCCGTGTCAGGTGGTTTTTAAAACATGTATTCATACATCAAGTAAATATCAAAGAAAAGGTTTAATGAGTTGCAGCCTACTGAGTTCCCAACAAATACACACTGCTACATACATTTAAATCTAAAAAAAAATTACTTCTCTTCTTTTGATAGACATACACATAACTATTTATAACTTAAATTTACTTATACACATACACTAGCTGACCCATACGGCGTTGCCCGTGGTGGTTGGTATTTTCAGTCTTTTTAACGTAATTGTATTCTTTTTAAGTGTTCAGTCAGTGAGCACGTGGTATTTGGCTTTTATATATATAGATCTTAAATAATAAAAGCACTATTGTCATAATAATAAAAGATCTGAAATTATGATTTTAGTAACTTTAATCCTCCCAAACCCCTCCTAAAATTTCAAAATTTTGCATACCCTTTCTTAGTGAGCACCTATGGCCCTAGAGGAAGCTACATACCAAATTTCATTCCAATCCGTTTGGTAGTTTTGAAGAAATCGTTATTTAATAACTTTGATCCCCCCAAAACCCCCCTAAAATTTCCAATTTTTTCAAACCCTTTCTTAGTAAGCACCTATGGCCCTAGAGGAAGCTACATACCAAATTTCATTCCAATCCGTTTGGTAGTTTTTAAGAAATCATTTTTTAATAACTTTGATCCCCCC
>JAGFPH010003186.1:2403-30315 GCA_018207615.1 Philaenus spumarius | reverse complement strand
AGAAAGTAAAATTGCTTCTCTTCTACATAAAAATAAAAATCTCTGTCCTAATCAATCGTTATTTCTCTAAAAATATCATAGTATACAGTAATCTGTTTGCATTTGCTTTGCCGCGGGGTTGGTGAGTATAAGAAGGAGGGGCGGAGTCTTCTAGTGTATTATGTTGTGAAGAATAACTACCTGATTCTAAATTTGCCAATTTTGTTGCTAAGGTAAGAAATTTAAATGATTTCAAGATACATGACTTTTTTTCAGTATAGGCCTAACCTAAAATTGTGTTAAGCTCGTGATTTAAATCAGCTGTTTTATTTGTAATACGTAACAACATATGTGTGAATTATAATACAGTAAGCCTTTTATGTTTGTGTTTATTTTGACTTTGTTACTCTAACCTAAAAAAAAAAACTGTTGGTTGTGGAAAATAATTAAATCATTCTAAATTTGCTCAGTTGGTTGCTATGCTAATGAACGTAAATGCATTCAACAAACGTGTGTTGGTTCAGAATAGGCCACATCTAGAATTGTGTTACCAAGCTTTTGATTCAAATCAGCTGTTTTATCTGTTGTAGGGCTGTCAGTGAAACCTGTATTTTGACCAATTTCAACCCTTAAAATCAATATTTAAAAAAATCCTTTCTTAGTGCACCTGTACATAGTGGTAAGAAGGTACCTGAAAATTTGAAGTCGCTTGATATCATAGTTTTGGCTGTACGTTGGTTATGAATCAGTCGGTCAGCCAGGACTTCTTCCTTTATATATTCCTTTATAAAGAATGTGTTTTCAATAGTGCCAGCGTAACTATGGACCAAGTTTTTGTGTTGACAGGTTAGGATTGAGTTTGACAAATTGGTTGGCCTTGTAGATGGCAAGTTGAGTGAGGAGGAGATGACTTCCTTGGAGGAATTACATCAGTATATGCTAGAAGATGAGGGCTCATGGGCTTTAGGCGAGAACTTCCTTAATTTTATTGGTAAGCTTTAATTATTTGGCAATACCTCTCACAGTCTCTCTCTAGTAATCTGCAAGTATAAAATAATATGACGATTTCATTGTGTAAGTTTTATTAATAGTATTGTGGAATGTTTACAACCTCAATTCACATCAGCCACAATTGGCTTTTTGCACTCCCATTATTGTTAAAACTTAAACAGTAAGACCTACCTCTAGCCCTTTTACCCTCCAAGTGCTAATCATTTTTAGGACATCGAATGAACATATTTTGGAAAATGTTTAGTAAATACAAATACATTTGTAGAAATATACAGAGTGTTCATAAAGTCCCTTTAACCCATTTATTATTTTTGCTATTGAAAATAAGTTAACAAAATGTTGTTTATATCTTGTGTTGCATAACAGGACAATTTGTTTGACATATCTGACCCTCTATGATTTTGGGGTTCTTAGGGGTAAGGGGGGTCAATAATTTCATATATATATTTAATGCTAGGTCATGTAATACACCATTGAAAAGCTTATTAAAAGAGAAACACAATGGCGCAAAGTAGACCTTAATATCTTACTTCATTTCAAAGTTATGGGCAATCAAAGTTCTGGAAAATAACATACAACCTACTATACTAATATTATAAAGAGATAAAATTTGCTTTTTTGTTTGTTTGTTTCTTTGTTTGTATATAAGGGGTAATCTTTGGAACTACTGTGTACCGATTGAAAAAATAGTTTTACTAATAAAAAGCTACACTATCCCTGAGTAACATAGGCTATAATTCATTTTGATAAAAACCTTTTTTATTTCAATATTTGTAAATTTCGTTGAAAAATCTTACGTTAGGCCTAGACTGATGAATCGTCACATGTATTTACATTGTATTACCATAGCAACCAATTGAATAAAATAACAGATACAGCAGCTGTTTGCTCCAATATTTCCATTAACAGCTGATTTC
This sequence comes from Philaenus spumarius, assembly GCA_018207615.1. Taxonomy (NCBI): domain Eukaryota; kingdom Metazoa; phylum Arthropoda; class Insecta; order Hemiptera; family Aphrophoridae; genus Philaenus; species Philaenus spumarius. Next base: position 28,408 of record JAGFPH010003186.1, on the reverse strand, counting down.
AAAATTTGAAGCAATTATTTAAATTTCTAATTTTTAGGTTAGGTTTTTATTAAAGTGTAGACTTGTTCCTTGCTGGTTCTTTTAACTTTTATTATAACTGCTGTTATAAAATATACGAAATAATTTGATTTGAACATTTAACATTATTTATCATCTTAGCTTTGGGGTTGTTATTAATAATATTATAAAGAGACAAAATTTGTTTGTTTGAATGTAGAGGGTAATCTCTGGAACTACTGAACAGATTGAAAAAATAGTTTTACTAATAAAATAACTACACTATCATTGAGTAACATAGGCTGGAATTAATTTTGTTTTAATTGTTAAAACAACCTCTAAAACAAAAAATATAAATTATTATACTTTCTTTAAATCTAGAGAGGTGAAATTTTGTACATTTATTTCTTACAAGATACATAGAAAAAGTAAACTTATTGGCATTTTGTCGCGTGCTACTAACAGGTGAAAATATGATAGCCCCTAAAACAAATTAATTGTTATATTTTTCTTAAAGTTATTAAACTGAAAATTTTTACATTTATTTCTTACAACTTACCGCATGCTGCTAAGGGGTGAAAATGTAGTTAAAATGTTGATTGCTATACTTTCCTTAAAGCTAGAGAATAAACCCTTAATAAATAAAGTAATTTGGAAATAAGAAACCACTATGTTACATCCTAATTAAAATAAATAAGACATATTATAATTTAGTAGTAAGGCCTACTTATATAAAATAACCTGTTTGCATTTGGTTGGCGAGCAAAGCGAGCAGGGGGTGGAGCCCTCTAGTTCCTAATATTAACAAATTAATTACCTGCTTTGATGTTATGACAATAATGTCATTTTCCAGTCATTTAATTCCTACTTAAATTCCTTTCCCAGTCTTTGATTTGTCGATGTACCATAACAGACCTATGGTTGGGATTAGGTTAGGAAAGGTAGTCCATGCTTCTCCGTCATTTATACTGAAGCGTTTACTATTTTGTAAAGTTACATTGATTGTTATGTTTGCTCAGGAAGGTTACTCAACGACAGATCATTGGCTGAGGACGTGTGTGTACATACACTGAATGTACTGGCTTGTGCTGCGCTCAAGGATGATGTTATTTTAGTACTCCATCAAGACAGAAAGGATCACATCCTGATGAACTTTGCTCACGATGTGGACAGGCTGCCGCTGGATCAACAGAAAGCTTTAGGATTATTTGTAAGTACAGTGGTCGCCGTTTATTGTAATCATGGATAATGTTAGCACTTATCTAAAGTCCCAATCGTTCGTATTCAGGCAGGATGGAAATACATTGTTCATTATTATCATACCTTTGGTTACTGTTTTCACTATTTTCTGTCAAAGTGACAAAAAAATAACTATCACCAACATGACGCATTACAGAAAGAGCGGTGAACTGTCCGCAGACAATTTGTGTACAGTTTGAATTGCGTAATACAATATATGTATGATACATACTTGCAATAGGGTGACCATATGAGTCGTCAATTGTTTCCTTTTGTTTTTGAGAGTGTACTAAAATGTTTTTACTTACAAATTAATTTTTGTTAAATGTCAATCATTTCATTTCTCAGTTTTGTCTGTGAACTTATATAGAGGTTAGTGCTTCATCATTGTTTTGCGTGCAAGTGAAATTTAGGTTTGTGTCAAATCAGAAAGTAATCATTGTTTACTAAAGTGTACTTTAATTAAGGGTATAGTGATTTCTCTCAAACAGATTTAAATCATTCATACATTAAAACAAAGTTTTTTTGTCCGTGCAATAGGCCTACACCAGAGCAAATTTTAAGCTATAAAATTCGTTTTTTTATTATTAAAATGGAGCACTATAGTGTTGGCTTCTTTTTAAGCTAATTTCAGCATACACATACATATTTTTAAGTGGACCAGAAGTGATGAACATCTTTGAATTTGTAACTGGCCTCCGTACAGTAATATGCAAATAACGGTGTAATGTACTGATTGAATATTATAAAAATAATTCTAACTAATCCATTTGAGCGTTTTCCTGTTTTTTCTAATGTCTGAAGCATTTTTGTCTCATAGATTTTTACCAAAAACTCTTCATTTGCAGAACTACGAAATAACATGCTAAAATTATAAATCTATCTTAGGCGGCCACTTCTATAAGAGTCAACTGATTGCCACTTTATTTATCTTGTTTTTCTCAGCTCAATAATGTCTTTAGATTGAATGGTCACAAAGGGAGGGGTTGTTTTGTATTTTGAGTTGCCCTTCAAATCCCTTATTTCGAGTGGAGGGTGAAAATTGACCACCATGGCATAGAGTAATTCAAGTGATCATATAAACGTTCCCAAAAAGGCGATCAATTATTTTTACCCATTCAAAAGTTGTGGTTGGAGAGAACTTTTTGTTCACGCTATATATAGTTTTTTGGTTTAGTGCCGCCTAGTGCAAATTCCTTAAAATATGCTCGGGCCTACACTACATTCATTGATCATGAGGGATTCACAAAAGAAACCTCACGATTCAAATTGAAAAGATTAACATTCAATTTTAGAGCGTTCGTACAAATTACCAAAAGTATTGTAATTTACCAGTTTTTGTTATTACTGTGTTTATATTTTATGAAATGTTTAGTCCTGACCATTTTAGAAATTATGTGGAGAAAACAAAAATACTAGTAATAAAAAATCATGTTTTATTTTATAACATAAGAATATTTAATATGATTTTAATGATGTTTTTACGTACCTAATAATATGTTACAGAGTACTAAAAAAATATCCAGTTATTGTAATTAATAAATTGAATAAAACAATTTTATAATAAACTAGTGGACCGGGCAATGCTTCGCTATTGCTTGATTTACCTAACCTAAAATTATATTCAGTTTTTGATCCAAATCAGTTGTTGATCAAAATCAGCTGTTGATCAAAATCAGCTGTTTTAAGCTTTTCATACGAACAGCTGTTTTTTGTGCCCCTGATAAAATCAAAAGAAATCTTTCTTCTTCTTCCTTAAGATTGACCTTCCATAAGATTAACATGGCAAATTTGAGGGCCACTGGGGCGAAGCCCTTAACATACATTGAGCTCATTTTAAGGGAAGCACAACTTAAGAGTGAGCTCTGTAAAATGACACCAAAAACATCAAAAACATCGGTTAAAAACTCTAGGAGGAGTTCTACTCACAAAATAACCCCTAGCAAATTAATTATGTATAGATAGATTGTGCTAAAATTGAAGTGAGCTAGGCCTTCAGCCACAACCATAGATTTTGTTTGAATCATCAAAGACGTTGGATACGTTGTAGTAATTATTCCAATTGAACCATAGATTATTTTGTATGTTTGATTTTTATAATGCCATTTATAAATGCTTTTTAATGAATACAAATTATTATATTTCATGTTAACAAAAGTTGAACTTAGTTTAGATTTATTTCGATTAGACATTTTATTAGAATATACTGTATTATAGTAGGAATTTTATGCAATTAACATTATTGTATAGGGGTAGCTACCACATTTATTTGTTTGTAGTGAACATTTAGCAACACAATTCTAGGTGTGGCCTGTTTATATTAAACTAAAATATAGTTTTTTAATACATAAATATTCATTATCATAGCAATCAAATTAGCACATTGGAATTAGTTAATTATTTTTTACAACCAACAACTTATTTAGGTTGGTAACAAAATATGACAAACACAAAGGAAAAACCAATGAACTGTAATATAATTCAAATATCTAATATAATTCAACATAGGCCTAATGTTTTACACATAATTAATAAAACAACTGATTTGAATCAAAAGTTTAATACAATTTTAGGTTAGGCCTTTAAAACCTATAAAATATAATAATTCAAACATCTAATATTACAATTTAACATTATATTATTGTTACTCATTATAAATAAAACAGCTTATTTGGGCCAAAGGTTTAACACAATTTTAGGTTAGGCCTATTATTATAAAATCAACACACTTTTTTTGAAAGAGTTTGGAATTATCACCATAGTAACCAGAATAACACATTAATAAATACGAATCAGCTGTTTCATCTGTTATATGGCTGCTTATGGGAGGGATGAATTTTCGCATTTTCTACCCTTTAAATTCAAAATTTTGCAAAATCCTTTCTTAGTACGCCTCTACATTATTGGACGGATGTACCTTCCAAATTTCAAGTCTCTAGCTTTAATAGAATCGGCTCTGCGTTGATCGTCAGTCAGGACATTGCATTTTATATAAGAGAGACAAATGGAAATTGTTTTGTTTGTGATATAATAGATATTGTATCATTTAACCTAACCTGTTGCAGATGTGTAACCTGTTTGAGAATCTGAGCAGCAGCGAGTGGATGCTTTACATCTCGGAATGGCAATATTGCAACGCTACAATCAGCAACATCCGTGTTACGACAAAGGTCGCTGTCAACTCGTTACTCTCCGAAGACGCTGAGTTGAGGGATCGAGGAACCGCTATCATACACAACTTGGCTTGCAAGGAGGTAAAAACTGTGGTCTGTATCCAGCGACTCCCCTAGCCTATGTGTTCAGTCGCCCCTTCCTATGCTTATTAACCGTTTTTGTTTGGGTTTTATTTTATTTCATCTAAAACGTGTGTGCGCATACGGATTGGTGGCCTGAAACAGAACAACTCCATTAAAATTTGTTTGAATTTATTCTTACTCAGCATTTTCCTGGATATGGATGTGCGAGATTCTTTTACATGGTCTTAACAAACATTTTCCTTCTAAAATTTTATGAATGTTTTTGAGATATTGGAATGTATAAGGTGTTGTCTAAAAGATTAAAATTCTCATCAACAAAAAATTATGATGGTAACCCTTACCACTAGTTCAATTTTGTAAACTAGTTTCCCAGCCAACTAGAATGTATTTTTGCTTGAAAATTCTCTTTTTTACTAAATTTACTGTAGCAAGAACCATTGGGATAATTTCAGAGTTGCAGAAAGTATTTTACCACACAAAATTTCCCCAGAACACACTTTTTTTCATTAAAAAATTCCCTAATCGCACTTTGCGATATTATCCGCATTCATATAGCTAATATTGTATAATGCATTACAATATACTATATAAACTTAAACATCACCATAATAAATACCTATCTAATCCACCTGCTACTCATAATCCCCACCCCTCCACCCCCTGTCTACACAATGAAAATGTAAACAATTAAATAAGTCGGCACATCTTACGTATTTAACCGATAAAGACCGATTTTGAATTTCGGAAAGTAGTTTAAGTTAAGAAATGGAAAACATCAGTAATACATATGTAATAAATATCTTTGTATAATATGGTTTAATGTGATTTAGTTGTTATTACTTGAATAATATCATTTGTATAAAGCTAACGAAATTTTCATTCCGGTACCATAATAATTATTAATATCTAAAGAAAGTATTAGAACACCAGCTGTTTGTAGTCAGTCAAGAATCAGGAAACTTCCATTCATCAACCGGCACAAAAATATCATATCACCTGGGTCGTACGATATTTTGAGCTGTAAAGATTAATTGGGAACCCTGCTCTTGACTTGTACTTTCTGTGTGTTTGTATATATATTGTAAACAAACCGATTCTCATTTATTTTCCCCCAAAATAAGTATTTTTCCTTATTTTTTATGGATTTTTTCATGGCTAAAATTTCCTCAGCCGAGCCTCAATTTTCCCCGTATCTCGTTCGGATATATTCTGCACCTCTGGATAGTTTAGATCCCGGCCTAAACTTATATTACTATCATTGGGCTCACTTGTAACTTCTCACAGTTTTCATCATTTTAGCCTAGGCTTGCATCACCGATCAAAAGTCAATTTCCTCATCTTCAATTATAAAGTATGTGATTTCATAAATAAGAAAAGTAAATAAAACTTAAGAAATGTTTTGTGAATTGTTTCTTGTTGTGCGCTGTCTGTTGAATTTTGTGTTTTACTCGTTTCTCTCTTTTTTTTATTAATGTAAGTGTTTTATTTAGTTTTTTGTAATTTTCTGTGTATTTGTTACTTTAAGTTGATTTAAATATAATTTTATAATTATTAACATTTTTGTTGCAATCTGCAGCAAGTACAAGCAAAGGTGTAAAAATTGTTTAGTTAACTCTTTGTAATACAATTGTTCAGTTCTTTTATTAAACATTGTATACTTTGTATCCAAATGTAATATATTTTTAGAATTTTTGTGGTATCTTTAAGTTTTTACTTTCTTAATCTATACACGATTAATGATTGGCCTCGATGGAGGCCTTTTTCTCTCAACAGAGTCCCCAATTCATAAATTCACTCCCATTTGTCTTGATGCTACAGTGGTTATACTATGAATAAAATACTACATTATGCAAAATACATTTTTCTATTTATTTATAAATGAAATTGATTTTTTTATGTTTAAATTGTTGACAAATTTGTGAAACCCACATACTTCATACATACATTCATTGGCATTTACAACCATCTTTGAAAATAACTTTTTAAAATAAAATAGAAATCTATTTTCGGAGAAATTTAAAATTGCTTTTTTCAAATCTTTAATTTCAGTAATACTATCACCACCTTCAAATAATTTCCAGAATAGTTTTATTGTCTATAAGTTCATAACATTATGGAACATTCATTGTACATTTACAGAACATTAATTATTGTATGTTATGTAAAATTCAATGTCCATTACTGAACATTTATTTTACATTAATGGAACATTCATTAAACAATACAGAACATTCACTGTACATTACAGAACATTGTGGTATATTTGTTGTAAATTACAGAACAACGATGAGTATTCATTGTATATTACAGAACAATAATTATTGTACATTACGGAACATTCATTGGACATTGCAGACTACCATCATCTCTTACAGCGACTACCAGCATTTAAATATTGAGTTTGTCAAAGTGTTTTTTTGCTAAATGAAAATGTCATCTGAAGGTGCTGTTAGTTCAATCTTACTGTTCGCAATAGATAACTAGAATCGATTTAAAAAATATTTTTACCGTTAATTCGCCACACTTTGACTTCAACTTTAATTCCATAAATATAATTTACTGATGGACCTGGTCAGCTGTGTATGTATTAATATTATTTATCCAATGGCATCTACAATTAACCTTGTTGTTAGAGATTAAAATTAAATATTCCTTTAACTGTTAAGCATTGTCTGTTAAACAAGGCATTTCAACTGTAAGTAACACGCATTCAAGCATCAACTCATGCCCTTGAAGAAAATTGCATATAAACTCACACATTTTAAGAAAAAATACAAAATTTAAAGCTCACTCTGTAAAGTGAAGTAAAAAGACAAATTTTGACTTTCTAGAGGCAGCATTGCAATGCGACGTCACTTTATATTAGTAAAGACTAGGCCTATAGTGCAGGATAGTTTTACTTGATACAGCTGACATTACGGAGCCCTACCCACACAGTTTAAGTACTCTGTACACAAACGCCATGTATATATTGCTTTATTTTAATATTATGTTTAAAAACCAATTTATTATTTTAATTTATTTGCATGGTTACAAAGTATGTCCTCTCCTTTGCGTTTTCTTTTGGCTTTTTTTCAGAAAATGAATCAAAACAAAAACCTCCGTCGGTTGTTGCCGGCTGGCAGCCTTTCTAAGGTAGCTTCAGTTACAACCTAACCTTATCTAATCTTAACGTACGACGTACAACGCTTGGCGCTAACACAGTTTCCTGTTTGCATTTCTTGGATGAACTTATTTGACTACTTTACGCCTGTTGCCTTTGCTTGCTTGCATTTTTAGTACATCTAAGTTATTCTGTACATATAATTATTGTCGTAACTTAATTTCTAGGGCTCAAATAAGCAGTTTTAGAGTATTTGAAAATTGTTACTTCCTAGAATTTTGAAAACAAACAAACAGTGGTGTTAGACATATATGTAGTTTATAAAAACAATTTTGCCTTTAAAATAATACGATATTAGTTCTTTACCCTAATGATAAGAATCGTAAGTTACGACTCATTTGAATGTTTGTAAAATGATAGAGTCGTAATTTACGACGCATAAATCAGCTGTTGATTTGCTCAGCTCTGCTAATTATATCTCGTTGAAAGTTATACTAATCGATTCTTTAGATTATATCCTACAAATAACTGGTAAAATAATCAATAGTTGGGCTATAGTTACTTTGTATACTCGCCAAAAAGAAATGCAAAAGCTGTCCGCTGCCCAGTGCATGTTCAGTAATGCTACGGTACATGATATTAGTTTTTATGAAAATAACTTTTTTCGTCTTGTTTAAACTTCATAAATGTGAGGAAATATTTCTTTAGTAAATAAACGGTGAACAATTTTAACATTTGACTTTTCTTTCTAATTTAATTTGTAATCAAGCTACAGGAAGTTAAAGTGAAAAATATCTTTTGACCGTTCAGCAATGCTAAGGAACGTGATACTAATTTTTTTGTGTTGTACATAACTGTACATATGTCTAGACCTATTTTTTTTTTTCTTTTTTTTTTTTTTAATAAAACAATGAAAATGTTTCATATTTAACTGTTTTTTCTAATTTAAATTGTATTCATGCTACAGGAAGTGGAAGTGGCAAATATTTATTTGTGATATAAAAAATGAGTAATTTATCAAAGAATAACATTTTATATATACAGATTGCTGCCGCAGTTATAATATGATCATGTTCTATAGTTGATTCTTAAAAATATATATAGAAAACATTATAATTAATGTATGTAATATATGTTTTAAGAATTTTAAAACCAACAGCTGCTACAATAGCCTATCATTCTGGAATTATCAGTTCTAGGGTTAAACAATTTAGTTTCAACTAATCAATATTTCAGGATCTAATTTTTAAGTTAGATATAATGATCAGTTTAGGTTACACATGTTTTAAAGTATAGAAATATTCTATTGCCTACAAATAGAATCAATAGGCGGTAAATAACATTCGAAAGTCTATATTGAAACGTTAATTTTGCAGGTGTTTGACGACGTCGCAGTGGAGCTGACGATGGCGTTGCTCCAGTTTTTCAACGGAACCCCGCCCGAAGAACAAATATTCCGTTGTATGAAGGCGTTGGCCAGATTCTGTCAGATATCCGGACAAGACGTACCGCAGCTAATACAAATGATCGGACCAGAGCCGACAAAGTTCAGAGGCGCATCGCAACGCGTCGACGAACAGATCGCACTGGTCGTAAAGAAACTACGCTAAGACTTTTAACAAATTTCTGATCCATTCATAATTTGTAAATTCAGGAAAACTTCATTGTTGGATTAAAGTTGTGCATGTTTTTTTTTTTTTTATTTCAGTTAAATATTTTATACTGTGTTTTTTAAAAATAACTTGCATTTAGGTTAACCCTTTGTATGAAGTGTTTCAGGCGGTAACTTCCAAAAAAAAACTGGTCAATATTTCTGTTTAAAGTAATAATCTGAAACCGGATTTTAAATCAATTTAAAACAATACACTAAAAACGTGTGCAAGGAATGGAACATCTATTTTGTCTATTCTATCATCATAGTTGGGCCTTCTTTTTACTCACTTCATGAGTTGTGTAAAATTTAAAGATTTAAGTGAATGCAACGGAAGAAAAACAATGAAAAGGGTTAGCATGGCAAACCGACCGTTCCTCTGTTCATACTAGCAGAAACCAACGGCTTAACAGGGAAATAAGGAATGAATATCGGGTAAATATTAAACCTTACACACAATTCTAAAAACGATCACAGATCCAAGTTTTCTGGCACCCCATGGTGCCCCCCCCCCCCCCCCGCATGGTGAGTTTTGTCCAAATTAGTCAATTTTTTCCTATTGAAGCCAACATAAATTACCGTTATTCATCACTGTCGAACTTGAATGACAATAGTCATTTAATGTCAATACTTCATCAAGTATAGCTGTTGAACAATTTTTTTCCAACCAAGAAAATGTTAAAAATCAATATTACCATCATTTATATTCAAATACAAATTTGTAAGCTGTGTACCTAGGTCAAAGAAACAACTTGAAAGGTTAATAATTCAACCACGAAGCTGAACCGCTGACATGAGTTGAGCGAATTTCCAAAATTAAGTTTATATGATTCTATGGTTTCAACCGACTATTTTGGAAAATTAGTCTACTCACGAAGACGTTGAATAGCTTCCTGCGTTTACGAAATATATTAGTACAATTTGTTCGTAACTCAGCCTACAACGCCGACTCAAACGCTTCTTCGTTCTTCACGCAGCGGAGTGAGTTTGCACCTCGACCTTGTGGCATCGAATTTCTTACTGCTTTGCTTCGATCACAGTGGTTTGCATCCCGGCCGTCGGCCTTGTAACAGAAGCAGGCCAAGGATAAAATCCCCTCCTAAGGATTTGAATTAAGTACTTTTATGGTATTTTACGTTTTGATCGATTTTGGGGGAACCAAACAAGCTATAAGGTCATGTAAAAAAAACAAAATTAATAGAATAATGTCCTATATTTATATTTTACATAAAACCCTAAAAATGTTTCATTTTAGTAGGCTATGAAAAATTGCACAAAATATTACTTCCGCTAAAAAAGGTCCTTCCGGTTGTTGGATTCTTTTGGGCTAACAAACTCTTCTGAGCCACTTAGACAACCAACGTGAGTACCAAATTTGGACCAAATCGGACGTAAAATGTGGTTGTTAGATTGCGAACACATATATACTTAGGTCTATATTTATATAAATTTTTTAATGTCACCCGGAAACGTGTTCTGGGGGTCATGAGGTACTCATTTACTACTCCCGACCTTAGGTCTTGCCATAAGGATCACTGCAGTAGCACATCTTTCCTACGGCAACTAGCTAACAATAATATTCATTGTAAGTTTGTCATTCTCGCTACAAAAATGTTTAAAATACCAGTAAATTGGTGAAATAAAACGGGAAAAAATCATATTTTAGAATATAAACATTGTGATTAAACAGAAATATTTATCAGATTCCCGTGTGACTATCTCTGTATATATTTTGGTAATTTGTAAAAAATAGTCTTTAACAGCAGCGTAGGTTAGACGCAACGCACATGTAATGTTTATACACGGATTAGTGTAAAGGAAATTAAATAGTGATCATTTTATAGATATCATCCATTTTGTATTTGTAACAAAATAATTCATATCTAGAGAACGGTTTGACCGATTGAGTTCAAACTTGGCATGAAGTTTAACCTAACCAGGGTCTATTTTACGAAAAATAAGCGATTAAATCCAATCGTGCGTTTCAAAATGGCAGCTGTTTGAAAATTACGAACCTAAATTACCCAAAAACCGTACATTTTGACAAAAAATGTCAAGATACCTTTTTTGTAGCCCTTTTAATTCCCTATCGGATGGTGCAACAATAGTTAAGTTATGTGTAAGTCTTGGTTTGTTCAACCCGGCATCCTATACCAACACAGTAAACACCATATTATGGGTACGTATGCTGTTATTATCTTTAACAACAGATAATACTGTACTGGGTGCGGGTGCAGTACACACAGTAAGATCACCATCTAGATTATGCATCCGATAATCTATTATGTAATGCTAAAATAATCGAGTGGTTTTCAAATAACAGCATGATCGAATGAAAGTAAATATCGATTTTGTATTCGATCATCACTTCGCTAGTACACGCACATCTAATTCTGTCACTTTTTTACTTCCCAGTTTTCTGATTGAGCTGTCTTAGCGCGTTAACGTATTTTAGTTTAAATTCTTATAATAATTTGTATAAAAGTTTTCTAAATTATTTTTGTTTGCCTCTAATGTAGTTCCTAGTCTGTAAGATGTCTTCAGATACTTGTTAAAAAATCTTACTTTTTTCATACTAGAATGCAATTCAATATAATGGACTTTCATTACAAGGTATGTCTTTGTCCTTCGATTAGTCCATTAAATCAAGGATCCACTGTGTATAATTTTTTTAGAAATGATGAAACTTTATAATCTTTGTAAATACTATTGTATGACTATGAAATTGTGTTTCAATGTACTAAATAAATAATTGGATCGCTCAAATCGTTTAATTCGAGGACAGAAAGTTTGCCATTCAAGCTAGTTTTTCAGACATCAGTCAACGGTTGCAGAATTATTTTCCCACCCAACGTGAGCATTTACTACAGCCTATACAAAATTTAACTCACATTAAAATTCAGTTAACAATGGTTGAACACAATCATACTTCTCTAGAACTCTTTTTAACTGTGACTTTAATACTCTAAATACATTTCTAACGAGGCCAAATCCTTGGGTTAGTGAAATGTTTTTAAAAATGGAAACAAAAACTGAACTCAATAATTTTTCCATTTAGTTTCAGCAGGTTCTGATTTTCTTAGAAACAAAACTTAAATAGGCTAATCTAATATATTGGTTAGGTTATATTGATCAATGCTATTTAATTTAGCATTTAACTTCATTTGATTTAAAAAAAATAATTGCCCTTTCCAACATATCTAACCTCAAAATCATTAAAACCAAAAAAGGCTAGAGTAAAATAAACAAAATAACAAAACTGAGACCATTTGCTTCGCCTTTTTCGTTGTAATTTATGTTGAAGGTTCTGTTCACTTCCTCGAGTTCAGTTTTCATTTGTGTTTCTATGAAAGCATTTCTAAACACTGCTTAAACCCCTGTACATCAACCAAAGCAAAATTTGTTTGCATTAGAACAGTTAAGTTTTTGTAAATTCTATACATTTATTAACTAATATAAAATATAGATTATTTAAATTATATGTATGTTGAATTGTATTTCTTTTTTATTAATAAAAATATATTATGTTGAAAAAATTGTTTTTATTTCCATAATATGCTTTAGTGTCTTTAACATATTATTTGAATCTCGAAGACACTAAACATATTATTGAATCTTAATAATAATTTAACCCTTTCCACTCGAGTGTCGGGGCAGCCCCGCACCCTATTAATCCGCATTGATGTCGGGCGAGCCCCGAACTCGCTATGATAACGTTCTTTGATTGCATTTGAACAGACGTAGTTACTTTGATGACCGCTATTGTTAAAGTTTGAGATGTGCTGCTATCTGTGCAATTTTTTTAGAACCATTTGATTTCAGTTTCTGTGGTAATTAAATCTTAGAAAATGTAATGTTTGCCGTCTTTGGCCGGTCTGTAAACAGCTGTCTGCTCTCGCCGTTGTTTGGTTCCTACTTACTACGCAGTGTTTTAGTGAGCTTACGCGTTGTTTAGTTTTGTTGTACTAGGTTATCGTGTGTAATTTCACAGTTTATTTTTGAATATTGTTCTTTTTATAATAATAATGATTGTTGTGAAATAAAATGAAGGAAGGCCACGGCAGTTTGTTACAAAATGACGTTAGTGGCGACGGAACTTTTGTTTCGAACCTGAGTGATTCTAATATTACCAATCAGTTTTGAAAAAAAGCTTTTCTTACTAGTTTTGATCTGCATAATACTGTTGTTAAGCAATAAAATAAATAGTTGAGGCAATTTTGTATAATTTGGTGTCAAAACTAATTGTTTTCATAAAAACTCATTTTTTACAAAAAACTTGTTTTTCAATTATAATTTTTTTATAATTTATTATTGTGTCTAAAACATGTGTAAACATCTTAATTTTGTTTATAATGATATAGACAACAAAAAACTATATTATGAGCAGAACTTAAGTGGGTATATTGAATCCCCAATCAAAAATCCACCAGGATAAGGCCTCCAGCCTTCTTCCATTTTGCGAAATAAGCCACTGTTGCATAGTACACGTGCATCAGTTGCACTCCCAGGCCAATCTGCATATATGTAAAAGAATTGTAAATTAGACCCACATACAACCATGGCATTAATTGAGTGGTCACCGTGTTTGTCGACAAAGGCAGGCTCGAAGTCATGTGGGGCATCCATTTTAATAAGAGTACCATCTAATGCTCCGCAAACCAAAGGCATTCCTGCTAGATTACTAAATCCATTTACTATGGTTCCAACATCATTAGGCCAACATACAAGTTCGTTTACTAGTGTCGCCTCAATTGCATCAATGACCTTGTGAACAACTCTACAAACTGTGGCTTTACTAATGCCATGCATATCACTAATACTATGAAACTGAGCCCTGGTCCCCAACCAATGTACAGTAGTGCAATTTGTAACTGTTGGTGAGATGTTAGAGCTTTATTCCTTTTTGTTGGATGTTCCAGTCGACCTTCAATGTGGTCCAGCAAGTACGTAAACTGAGGGAAGCTTAATCTAAACCGTTCATTATATTCATAGGTTTCCTGCATCATATTGTATGAAATTCTTTCCTTGAAATTTCTTGGCCTCCGAAGAATAACATTATCATCTTCACTACAACTACTACCTTCACAGTGGCAGTCCTAGCCTTAAGTTTTGAGGGGGGGTCACCGTCGTGTGTTTTATTTTTTATCTCGTAGGGGGGGGGGGATTTATAGCTAGTGCAAATTTATTTATAGTATCTAATTACAGGTCAACGAACTCCTAACCTAAAATCTAAGCTTTAGCTTTAAGCGACATCTAAATACTTGTCAAGATTTTAATTGACCCATTTCAGGTATAAATTAATAGAAACTGAAAAATACACATTTTATCAATGGTTTAATATGTAATAGGAAATACTATTCATATGAATTGCAAGACATATTCCAACCTTGTCTTTGAGCTCTTAGCAAATCTGTTAATCACGGCATTCACATCCACATCTATGTCTCTATGAATATTAAATATTCAATATTTAATATTTTAATAGAGCTAGACCCACAAGTCGTTCCTCTCCCAAATTGTATTCGATTTGCTAATATAATTATAGCTCCCCAAAATTATAGAATAATTATTTATCTATAAACTTATTTAGTACTAAAAGGCTTATTAAAAACATTAATTATTTAAGATTTGGGGGGGGGGGTCATGACCCCCTTGACCCCCCTTCTGGGACCGCCACTGTAACTTCATCCATTTTAACACTTAACTTTACAACAGGTCACTTTTCAAGATTTCACCTATACTTGTAAAAGTTTTAAGATGGTATAAACAATGATAAAACATTCAACATTTTACAGGTTCAGTAATACAGGAAGTTGATCTTTATGAAACACAACAATGATAAAGTCCTGTATTATTTACTTGTAATACAGGTAAATCACCTGTAAATTGTTTTACAGGGAAAATTCATTATGAAACACCAACTTGTAATTTTTACCTGTAATACTGGAGTTTTGCCTGTATTACAGGACCTGTAACCTTTATGAAACGGGCCCCCAGGGTTCTATTTTGGCCTTTTGGGGGGTAACAGGGTGGTCTGGTTGAATTGAATAGGTACCCAATAAGGGCGGGTGTTGATTTTACCCTTGAAAAGAGCTCTTCTAAGCCTTTTCTGGTATTTTTTAACTACAATAATATTTAATTAGGGCTAACATTTGAGGCATTAAACTTCCTAACAAAAAGTTTATAGGCCTACAAGAACCTTACCTACTTTTGAGGGTGAGGTAAATTGAACCAGAATCAAGTCCTATTTAAAGGATTAGAAAACAATTACTTGTCATGTCTTTTATTTATGTTTAATATACAAAAATAGGTATTTTGTTTCGTATTTTACCACGACCATGGGAATAAAATAAGGAAGTTAACCTATGTCATATAAAGAGTAACAACCAACCATTGAACGGCCTTAGGAAAAGAAGCAGATAAAAATGCAGTTATTCGATAACTTCCTTGTATTTCTTATTTCGATTGGCTTCCTTCATCTAGAATAGTTATTCCAGTAGTTGGCTGGTTTCACTGGTAGATAGCGCAAACTGGAACTTATCGAAACGAAATTGTCAAATTGTTTGACTTAGAACCGTTATAATATTACACTAGTGCTGACAGTTATTCCAAAACAAGTATTTTAAGTATATTCAATCAAGAAACTAGACTTTGCTAAATATTTTTACTGTATAACGAAAATACAAAGACTAGAAACAAGATAACCTTGTATAATATAAGTGGAGGGGCTGAACGAGTAACATTGGCTTTGCTACTACATTATTCAGTCGGCCGTAAGCACCTGATGCAGTAGGAGACTCTTATCGTAACATCGCTAAAGTTCGCGATTTCCGACAACGAACGAACCGATAACACTCAGTCGGTCTATTGTTATTTTCGTTGGTTAATTTTGATTAATTATGTCAAATTTAAGACAAACACCTTTAACCTGCAGTGGCCACACACGACCTGTCGTTAATTTAGCGTTTAGTGATATTACCGATTGTGGATACTTCTTGATATCAGCCTGCAAAGGTAAGTTGGCAAATTCTAGCAGAAGCCTAAAAGTCAAAAGCATGTTTACCTTGGCCTGTTTAGGCATCTTGTGTGTAGTTTAGATCGATTGCGTATAAAATGTATGTATAAGTGTTTATTCGGATTGTAGGCTATGTGATATTTATTGATATTGGTATGTGTTTGTGTTATTTTCAGATGGAAAACCCATGTTGCGACAAGGTGATACAGGAGACTGGATCGGTACTTTTGAAGGCCACAAAGGAGCTGTTTGGGGGGTAGCCCTGAACAAAGACGCAACAATAGCAGCAACTGGAGCTGCAGACTTCTTGGCAAAGGTAGGATTATATTATTTATTGACCTTGATTCGGCTACTTCCTTCTAGCCCACTAGGCCTAACCTACGATCTGAATTGGCAAGCAGGAGGTAGTTCTTGTTTATCATTTCAAGGCTGCATAGCCTAATCCAAAATGTTCATGGGATGTTTACACATAGAAACTGACTCATTAGATGAAAATAGAAATATTTAATACTGTTTCTATAGGCCACATTTAGAATCAGCTTGAAACAAAAATTTTAACCTCAATGTGTGTGTATTACCTATATGGTCCAATTATTCCGCCTGTAACTTTTTAAATAGTCAAAATAGAATAAATTGTAATTATACTTCCATACATATTCATTTAAATAGTTGTAATTGATTAGTATTGGCCTTTTTAACATTTTCCTTATGAACATTTGATTTATTCAAACTAAAATTGTCAAAACAATGTTAGGCCTAGACCTTAATGTATTTAAACCTAATACTTTTTAAAAGTTGATCATCTTAGTGATAAGCCTAATTTAAAGTAAAGGCGTAACTTTACTATTCAACTCTAGCCTAATATTTTTTACAGACGACGTTGTTTTACATTCTACTGTTAAATGTTGAATACAGGTATACATACTGTGACTAAATAAGTTAGGTTAGAACTTTTAGGTATTTTTTTTGTAATTATTATTTTTGCATTTCTGTTGCCATGGGTTAGCCTAGAGTCGAATAGTAAATTTGCGTCAAAGTAAAAAATATGACATAGGCCTAATTTAGTATTTTATTATCTTGCCTACTCAAACTTTTTCCAAACTCATTTAACATTAAGTAGCCTATTGCACAATAGGCTACTAATTGGTTAAATTCTTTATAATATACTCTTCAATGCCTTATTGTGGCAGATGAAAACTTATGTAGGGCCTAACATAGCAAGAAGGTTGTAGAACGTTACCGGTACCATATTGTTTAATTTGTTTTATTAACCGAGTCTAACAGCTTTAATAATATTTTTTGAATTATATAGGCCTAAATGGCATTTGAATAGATTGTTTAAAAATAACAACAGCCTAATCCGTAAATAAATTTACCTCCCGGTACCCAGGAGTTTATAAAGCTATTCTGTAACTAATATATTATTCCACTTTTATGCACGTCAAGATTAATAATGTGTTAGCCTATATATATAGTTTCCATTTGTTTCGCTTAGGCAAAATAATTAAGTTCATAATGGCATAGGTGACACGTACACAAAGTAAAAATGTATATTTACAATACAAAGTTTATTCACAGTTAAATATAAAATTATAAACTTTATAACAAAAAGGAGAAGGCTCGGCTGTTTTCAACATCCCTGTTGCTAGATTTTAGTTTAGGCCTACTATACATGTTAAGTTTATGACACACCTGATGATAAACTTACATCCCAGGAACGCTATCAGTTATAATGTGCATAGGTTGGCACCAGTACTTATCTATAAAAATATTAGCTGCTATGATCTTGATTGGTTGCCGTAAACTCAAACTGTAATTTTGCCGAAAAATTAAAAATGGATTTACTTAATTTTGTTTTTACTTTAGCCTTTTCTACACTAAATATTAAATTTAAAAGAGCCATAGGCCCTACTCCTTAACACTAATAATATAAAACTAAATTAGAAACGCTTAAAAATACGTAAAATAAGTTAACTGGAAAATCTTACACACATTATAAATAAAATATTGCTTCAGCTAAGAAATACATCATGTTATAGCGTTGCCAATTGTGGCAGACTCCAATTATCTAATTAAACAGTTTGTTATTAAGTGGATTATTTACATAATACAAATAAATTTCATAGGCTATTGTTTGACTTTAAAACATAGGCCTACATGTAAGTTAAGTTTGGTCAGCTTAGGATATCCAGTCAAACTTGGTTGTAATGCTTTCCACTGATACCTACTTCAAATATAATGCATATTTTATGCAGATGCTAACAAACGTAATGCATATACATGGCATAACTTTTTTTCCAAACATGTTCAGCTTATGCAAAGATCTGTGTTAAAAGCTAACTTACCAAGGATTTTACTATATTCTGGACATAATGGATAATTTACCAGTACTTTTGTAAATTTTCCATGGGTTTCTAATAATTTCAAACACTGATATTACTAACTTAATATTGTAGAGTGTAGGCATAAATTAAATAATGTTAGGTGAATCAGTAAAAAATATGCACAGATAGGATAAAGTAAATAAATACCTGTTGCAGTATTTGTTTACGTTATCTAATCTACTCTAACTTTTTTCCAGTCGCATTTATCGTTCAGTTCAAACACTCTACAAAACTAATTTCATAATATTGCTTGTTAACTTATAACCGGCTTGTTAACTATTAGAAGCAGCAATTGACTCCAAATCATCACTCGAACTGCATTCAACACTAATTAGTGTAAAAAATAATACTAATTATTATAATCAAAATTAATTATCAAATATGTCATGCAATATATCATTGTAACTCAGGGATTTCTGAAGATTAATTTGAATTATAGTTCCTTACACTATGACTTATAACAATCTTTCAAAAAGTATGCATATATCCGAAACATGGCAAAAGTAAAGACAACAAGAAAAAAACAGAGATTTCCCCTTATGTTATCATTGGCTAAATATCGTCTAACAAATAAGTTAGTTGGTTGAACATCATTGCGTCGGTGCAAACCTTCTCTAGCTAGTCTTATTTCTTTGAGAATCAAGTTTGGGTCTATCTGTGTTTTTGTCTTATGTATCGGAAATAACTTAATTATCAAGCATCGAGTTTTAAATTTTTATCTATGACTAACATAGTGAAGTAATAATCTATTGTATAGGCCTACCAATCTGTTGGTAAAGATATTTTCTATAAAGAAATATAGCCTAACTTAGAAACAGATGGTGTAAGTTTTACATTTTGGTTTTGGTTTTGGTTTTGAAACAACACATCATTACTCTGTTTGCTTGCTTAACTGATCTGCCATTTTAAGTGTTGACTTAGCATCGGTAAAAAAACGTGGAGAACAAAATTGACGACGTTATTCACCAAGTCAAAACTATGAAATAATAAAATATAACACGTGTCCCATCTTGCTTGGGTTAGAAGTTGTGTGCGTACGGTATATATGTTGTTTTGAAACAAATTATTAACTCATGAACGATTTAAGATAAATTCATGAACGTTCATCACATTGGTTTACACGAATGTGCAAAATTTTATTTTGCTGGTTAATCCATTTCAAGATGGTGGCGGTTCAAACTTTTCAAAGTTAAATATCTAAAAAAAACTAACGATTTTACGAAAAAATGTTAACATTCAAAATTTAAAGACAAATCCAATGGTGTGTCACTTTTTATCTTTAAGTCAAGGCTAACTGAGAAAATACAATAATTCTGGCTGAAAGTGGTTTTCGTGATTACTACATTCACGGAAAGTGATGCTGAGTTTCATGAATATATCTTAGAACGTTCTTGAGATAGTAATTTTTTTTCAAAAAATCGCATACAGACAGACAACTCATAAACTAAGCAATATATGATACATGTTATGTTGTATTATTTGTTAGTTTGGTAGAATGGTTGCAAGTCACTCTGCATAGATTTTTGAATACAGATATGTAATGTTTTGAAAATCGCACTTTAATTTATTCCCAACAAATTATTTTAGGAAGTGAATATTTTTTATTGTTTTGTGTAAAGAACCTTTTTTGCTATATTTTGTATTTATAATTTTTTTTTTTCAAAAGCTTTACTTCTGAAAATTGTATTTATAATCAATTTATTTTTTTTGGAATGCACAAAAGCTAGAGAAATTAAAAAAAAATGTTATTTAATACCACATAAAAATGTTCTCTGTACTTTCCTGAATAATAAAATGTTTAATAGTGTATACTTTACTTAAATGGGATACATTCTATGGATATTTAAATTATAATTTGCAAGAGTAGTGAAAAAAGTGAACCAGTCACTAAAGTGCCTCCAATTTTAGAGACATCAAAGTGCCACTTATAGGTTTAAGAAAACACTGAAAAAGAACAAAATGACTATAAAATAATTAATCTATAAGGGATCATGGTTTTAAAACATTAGTGATTATTCAGACATCCTGTTTACACTTTGGTCTATCAACACGTGTTTGTGTTCGCTTGTGTGCATTTGCTGTATTTTTAATGTTTGTTTTTATCTGGTTTTGATGTCCTCTACGTTAGTTATTTAAGGTTATTGGTTTTAAGTTTATGATTATGGTTTTCTTTTACATAGGCCTAGTTCTCTAGGTTTATGTTCCTGCAGTTTAAGTCACTAGATAATGTGATTTAATTCATATTCCCGAAATGTCATGATGGCAAATGTCCGAATTAGCACTAATAAAAGAATTGAACATACATCAATACAACTTACAAAATTAGGCAGTGCAATGGCCGTTTCATTGGTAGCATGACGTGACTAAATCCGTACAGATATTGAGTTTAAGCCTTTGAATTTACCGCTGCCTATTTTATTTCGTAGATTTCTTCTTCTTTTACGATCATCTGTTACATTAAACTTTACATATTAGTAGGGTGTAAAACAATGAAGAAGAAAAAATCATCGATGAAATCAAAAGCGTCTTACGCGAGTTCGTATATTTTACCTCATCCAAAAAGTGCTCGGTGTGAATAAAGAAGTTTTACTTCAAAAAAACGATAATCAATGTTTACAATTTTCGGTCTGTTGGCATTGAAAACATTATTGTCATCGTTTAATCTAAGTGAGATAAATCTGGCAACATTGGAAAGGTGAAGTTCTTAGCTTTTCTGTTGTTTCTATGGTTTCTATGCCTGTTTGAGAGATTATAATATAGGCCTACTGTAATTTGGAAGCTTTTCATTCAGTGGATGCTTTTTGTCTGCCGTCACAATATGTTCTTATTGATTGTTAGAGATGTGAAAACATTATTAAATTACATTTCTATTGTGCTTCCTGATTCTTTGTTAAGTTTTATTTTTTTAAATTTTGATACCAAATTTACTGTCATTATTATAAGCTTGTATTTTTTATAAATTTTTATTTATAACAACGTTTTTTTTTGCGCTTTCCATTTCATTTGAAGAGCCTTAACTTTATTAAAATGGTAAAAAAAGAATGATACAGAATATTATATAATTAAAATTTTAGGTTTCATTTCCTTCGGTTTACAGCCGTTGACAAATACTAAATAATAGTTATATACACATACATCCCAACTCTCTTTTGTGTATTTTATAGTATTTAATGTATTATTGTGTCTTTCTTATTGTAATAAAAGGAATGAAATATAATTTTAAAAAATAAATAAAAAAACCATTGCCATTCTCCAGATCAGATTTCTAAATAGTCCATCGCTGGACTCAAAGCCCCAAAGCCAACCCTAAGTAGGCCTAACTAGTTTTATTTTTTAAATTCCATTTACAAATTACAGTAAAAATTTAATTCTGAGAAAATTTATATAAATAAAGTCAATAGAAACTTAATGAAATTTGTTTGAATAATTTTTTACTGTAAAACAAACACAACAAAATACAGTAGAGTCCCTCTAATCCGAACTAATTGGGACCAAACCCTGTTTGGTTTGTAAAATTTTCTGATTAAATGAAATAATGTAAAAAGTACGATATCTCAATAAAAAAACAGTCTATTGTAATGCGAACAGAGCATTCTCAAGCGAAGATGTTGCCCTGCCTCTGCACAATTTCATTCTGTACGTTGCAATTAAGTATTTTTTTTTAGATAATGCCATTCGATTGACCACCCTTTCGTTATGAAATAGAACTACATACAACCGAATATCGCTGCACAATTTCATTCTGTACGATGTCATTAAGTCTTTTTTTTTAGATAATGCCATTCGATTGACAACCCTTTCGTTATGAAATAGAACTACATACAATCGAATGGTTTTAGAAGTAATTGAATAAACCATTCAGTATTTTCTAGGGAGGGGGCTAGACTGGGTAGGGGATTAAGGAGTACAATTCGGCAAAAGGGGTCCAGAAAAATGTTTAACCCCCCCCCAGAAAACGTTTAAAATTTCGGAAGCCAATTTGGCTGTTTAGGTGAAATATTAACGCACACAGATTGAGCCTGTACCTTTACACCATCAATGAATATACAAAGCTATAACACACCTAGAGGCCGCACCAAGTAGTGACCCAGCAGCTCATGCTTGAACTCTTGTAAAAAATAAAATAAGTATATGTAAAATCAAACAGTACATAACATTTAAAATATATTTTAGTGCTAATCTCATAAAAGAAAAATACCTGACTATAATTAATAATATACATAGTTTCCTTCCCCTGGAAGCTAGGAGGGGCCACGGTCCCCCTCAGCCTATAGGTATGGGCGCACATTGGTTTAGAAATACATGTTGTCATGAGTTTAAGTAGAAGATAGGGAGAAGGCCGTGGAACAAAATTCAGCCTTGGGGGGAAATGGGCTCAAAGGGTCTCGAAATCTCCACCAAACCACTGTTTGTTCTCGTCTCACCCTCCGTTCTCTCATTATTTTCCCCTCCTTACTTATGTAGGCTAATTCCAATGAATGTGTATTTTTAGTGTAAAATATTGTTTCTTTTTGAAATTTTGCCATTTTAGTTTACTAACAAGAAACTAACGTAATTTATTTTCTCTCTGAACGTGTTCAGATTACTTAAATTTAAGTACAGTATTGTGTAATGGTTTGTATAATATAGTTTCGTTTTGGTTTTAATGTTCTATACGATTCTTTGTATTTTATAGATGTATTGTATACAATTTTACAACAATAATATCAAATAAACTGAAGAAACATCGTTTCTTTTCGTCCGTTTGTCATTTAAGATCACTTTTCTGAACTTACAAACGCAATTTTTAATGATTTTCTTTTCTCTAATTAGTGTTCGGATTAACCGAATTTTCGGATTAGCGGGACTCTACTGTAGCCTACTCTGAAAATCAAGCACTGCAAACGAGATAATATGATGATAAATTATAGGCCTGCTTTGTAATATTCTTTGACTATTGAATCTGCCCAGAATACCGTATCTCATAAGAGAGCCGGGAATTAACTAGACTTAGTAGACCATCATGGTTGTAGCCATATTGTTAACTCTATTAATGGTTGTCAGTATTACAAATTCAGTTTTATTTAGCTTGCCGGTTAGGTCCAAAATATGAGTTGCCTCGAGAGAGTATATTAGAGTGTGTGAATAATAATCACCACCACCGCAAGAAGATCTGATGTGTTTAGAATGGAAGTTAATTAGATGGGGTTTTTTTATCTACATCTTTTTATACTTAAATAAACGGTACCAGGAACTGGCACATACTTTCTCACAAATACATTTAAATTACTAAACAGATACACTGTGACTTGTAGGGTGGGGTAGGAGAGTTTTTTTATTAAAGTTGGAGATTAATAAATATGGAGAATAAATATTATTATTATTATGTAGAGAGAAAACTATTTGATCGATTTCGAAAAAATTTGCACCAAACACGTCAATTAGGTCTTCATAGATGCACGTAAAATGGTTTTGAAATTTTTTTTAAAACAACCTGCTTTATGGTAAAATAACCCCCAAAAACTGTTATTATTATTATTATTAGCTAAACGAGAATTTTTAGAAAGATGCGGGTTTCTGTATATGGTAGGGCACATTAAAGGCTACAAATAAGCCAAATTTATCAAAATCGTTAGAGCCGTTTTTTAATAAATAAATAATAACTAATTTTTTGGGGGTTTTTTGGCCAAAAAGGTGGTTGTTTTTCAAAATTGTTCAAAACCCTTTTTCGTGCATCTATACAGGCGTACTGGACATGTCTGGTGCAAATTTGGTTGAAATCGATCGAATAGTTTTCTCTCTAGCTTTGTATACTTTTAAAAGTAGGCGATTAACTAATAAATATTATTATTACTAGCTAGAGAGAAAACTATTCGATCGATTTCGAACAAATTTGCACCAAACACATCAATTAGGTATTTATAGATGCACGTAAAAAGGTTTTGAAAAATTTTGAAAAACAACCCCCTTTATGGCCAAAAAACCCCCAAAAATCAGTTATTATTATTATTATTAGCTAAACGAGAATTTTTAGAAAGATGCGGGTTTTTTTATATGGTAGGGCACATTAAAGGCTACAAATAAGCCAAATTTTATCAAAATCGTTAGAGCCGTTTTTCATAAAAAAATAATAACTGATTTTTTGGGGGTTTTTTGGCCAAAAAGGTGGTTGTTTTTTAAAATTGTTCAAAACCCTTTTTCGTGCATCTCTACAGGTGTACTGGACATGTCTGGTGCAAATTTGGTTGAAATCGATCGAATAGTTTTCTCTCTAGCTTTGTATACATACAGACAGACATTTTGTAAAATCCACTTTTTTGGACTCAGGGGGTCCCAAAACGGATATTTCCACAAAAATCTCAACATCGATTTTTTTTGCGATCACTATACTTTCTCTATACTATAGTATAGTGAGAAAGTAAAATCTGTCCGTTGATAGTTTCAACAAATTTTAAACTCTTTTGGTAGAATTATGCCCGGTTTACAACTAATGACAAGTACTACGCATTGTATAAACCAGGCATTAATGGAAAAAGTGCTCTAACGGATGGTTATTTAAAAATTGTTTCGGTAAATTCCTCTAATTTCATTTTAACAAATGAATCTTTATTTCACTTAAATTTTTGTACAAAAAAAGTGTTTACAGGATGGAAGAAACTGCATCCAAATCTGCTCAGTAGTTGTTGAGATTAATGAATTGACAGATATTTAATATTAGACTGAGTATGATGAATGACTAAACTTTTAACTTATCACTCTTTCAACGAACTTGAACTGATTAATTGTAAGTTTAGATAAATAAATGTAATGCAAGCATATTGTTTTAGTCATAAACAACAACGATAAAATAACTAGCCTACCAATAAAACAATATATCACATTCTCCAAACAGTGTCTCTATTTTTATTAAAGGCAATATCGTTTCATAAAACACTAATGTAGAAACTATTTTGGTTTTAAAAACTTGTAGCCTATTGACATTCTGATCATCAGATAAATAAACGGTACCAGGAACTGGCACATACTTTCTCACAAATACATTTAAATTACTAAACAGATTCACTGTGACTTGTAGGGTGGGGTAGGAGAGTTTTTTTATTAAAGTTGGAGATTAACTAATAAATATTATTATTATTATCTAGAGAGAAAAATATTCGATCGATTTCGAAAAAATTTGCACCAAACACGTCAATTGGTGCAATAGATGCACGTAAAATGGTTATGTTATTTTTTTTAAAACAACCCGCTTTATGGCCAAAAACAGTTATTATTATTAGCTAAACGAGAATTTTTAGAAAGATGCGGGTTTCTGTAAATGGTAGGGCACATTAAAGGCTACAAAAAAGCCAAATTTTATCAAAATCGTTAGAGCCGTTTTTT
>JAGFPH010003185.1:143604-160942 GCA_018207615.1 Philaenus spumarius | reverse complement strand
AATCTTTTACTAGTTTGTTCTTACTCAACTGGGTCAAAATGTTATAACTGTCCTCCAAATTTAAAATTTTTATAAAATTGAAAATTTTTAATAAATTATAAATTTCTTTTCATAACATTTTGCTCTAAGCCTACTTATATATATTTCTTATTAACAATTAACATTTCTTAAAACTACTGAACATAAACATCATAAACTTTACAATTATACAACTTTGAAAATTAACTAATTATAATTATCAGAAATCTAAGCAACACTTTGTTTAATTAAATTTCCTACTGCAATCTCCCTTTACATATTTTTATCTAACTTTAATGTAGTTCCCTATCTGAAGTTTTCTCATAATATTTCTTAATACTGGTAATGTGGAACATTCCTTTTAATTTTGTTGGTCTATCAATATATGCCAATATATAGGTGGATTTCCCAATCTTCTCCTTGATTATGTATGGTCCAGTATAAATCATGAATAGTTTCGACATTTCTCCTCTGACTTGGTGTGAATAACCAGTTTCTTTTAGCAACACCTTTTCTCCTGTTTCAAATTCTACTAATTTATGTTGGTTGTTGTAACGTTGGTTCCTAATTTTTCCTTTCCTTCTAATTCGTTGTCCTGCCAATTCAATTTTAATTTCTAAATTTATATTTTCTTCTTCCAAAAGTCCAAAATTTAAAATGTGATGCCAAAATCTAGGTGTTTTTATATTTAACTGCAACTCATTTGGGGTGTACCCTGTAGTGTCATGTGGTATTTCATTTAAATAGGTTACTATGATTGGTATATATCTACTCCAAGTCTTGTGGTTATTGTGACAATATGTTCTTAGGCATCTTCCAATTTCTTTGTGTACTCGTTCAACCATATTGCTGTTAGGTCTCCTTACTGGTGAATATATTGGTATTATGTTGTTGTCTGTCAAATATTTAACCCAACGTTTGTTTGTGAACTGCGTACCATGGTCGGATTGTACTCTATTTACCTTACCATATCTTGATATATATTCTTGCATACTTTTAATTGCACTCATAGTGGTTGCCTTTTTTAATGGGTAGGCCTGAACAAATTTTGAGAAGGTATCCATAACTACAAATAAATACTTAACGCCTCCTGTTCCTGTTGGCAGCGGTCCATAAAAATCAATCGAAATTTGGTCGTTTGGTCTGTTAGTTTTTATACTTTTCATCTCTCCAAAGTTTGTCTGGTTCGTACTCTTACATTTCTGACACAATTCACATACCCTAATTATATTCTTAATTTGTTTGTTCATTTTGTTAAATGTAAAATCTTCCTGTATAATTTTAGTGCATTTTGCAACACCACAATGTAAATAATATTCATGGCATGCAATTACCAACTTATAAACTAAATTCTGTGGTATCACAATTTTCCACTTTTCATTACATTTCCTAAAAAGTACCCCTTCTTCTAATCTATATACATTTTCGTAATTTTGGATGTTATCAATTATAGCTCTTGTATCTTCATTTTCATTTTGTTTAATATTTAAATTCTTTAAATTTTGTATGAAATTTTGGTCTACTATTCGTTCTAAATATGATATTATAATTTTGTGGTTTTCATTGTCTAAATTTGTAGTTTTTGTATCGCATGGATTCCTACTTAGGGTGTCACTTACAATATTCTCAACTCCTTTGCAATGTTCTATTTCAAAGTCATATTCCTGAATTAATAGAATCCATCTGGATAGTCTTGAATTTAATAAACGACATTTTTTAATAAACGTTAGAGCTTGATGGTCTGTTATAATTTTGATTTTATGTCCTAAAACTAATGTTCTTGCTTTCTGTAAACAGAATAAAATAGCTAACATCTCCTTTTCTGTCGTGAAATAGTTGATTTCGGGTCCTTTTAAAGTCCTACTCATGAACATAATGGCCGCCTTTTCTCCATTCTCTTGTATTTGATAGATATGTCCTCCAATGGCAAAATTGCTGCTGTCTGTCTGTATGAAAAATGTTTTATTTGGATCTGGGTGTTTCAACATTACTGTGTTTAAAAATGCCTCCTTTAAATTTCTAAATGCTTCTTCTTCTACTTCCGTCCATTTAAATTTAACCTTCTTTGATGTTAGGTGTAACAGTGGTTTTACTAGATCCGAATATTTGTTAATAAATTTGTTGTAAAAATTTGCTAAGCCTAAAAATCCCTTCATTTGTTTATGGTTCTTTGGAGATGGAAAATTTTTTATTGCCCTAACCTTTTCATCATCTGCTGCTAATCCTGTAGTTGTTAATTTAAAGCCTAAAAATGGAATTTCCTTTCTACAAAACATTGATTTTTCGAATTTAATTGTCATGTTTGCTAATTGAAATTTTCTAAATATTATTCCTAAATGTTTTAAATGTTTTTCGAAACTGTCTGACATACATACTAGATCGTCTACGTACATTATAGTAAAATCTTCTGTCTCGTCATTCATTACATGATGTAATCCTCTAATTAATGCAGCTAAAGATGTTGATAGGCCATACGGTGTTACTTTGAAATGGTATACTCTACTTCTATACTGAAAAGCTGTGTATTGCCTAGATTGTTCTTGTAATGGGATTTGCCAAAAACTATTTGTTAGGTCTATTGTGCTTAGCCATTCCGTTGCTTTTGCTTTACTCAAAATCTCGTTAATCCCTCTATTGCATTGGTAATCAGGTATTATTAGGTCGTTTATGCCCCTTGCATCTAAACATAACCTAACCTCATTGTTCTTTTTTATGACTACTACAATTGGGTTGACATATGGACTGTTGCTCGCTTCTATGATATCTGCATCTAACATGTTCTGAATTTCTTTATGGACTGCTTCTTGATACTTTAAAGGGATGGGATAACTCTTCTGAAAAAATGGTTTATCGTTTTTAATTTTAATTTCGTGATTGTAGCAGTTGCATCTCCCAGGTTGTTTTGAAAATATTGTTTTATAATTAACTAACAAGTCGCCTAATTGTTTCTTTTGTGTTTGATTTAATAATTTAATTTGGTTTATTTCATTCCGAATGGTTGTCTCTGTGATTAGGTTGTCCTTTATTTCATTTGTTACCTCGTAGCCACTATCATAATATCTGTTTAATTCTATCGCATCATATTCTTTCTGTCCAATCAACTCACATCTAATTCCATCGTTTCTTTCCTTATCCATACTTATTACTTCATTCATATCATTATAATTAATTATTATTTTATTTTCGTCGAAATCCAACTTCATTTTTAACTCACCAATACTGTCCATGCCTATAATTACTTCTCTTAATAAATCTGGTACTATTAAACACTGCATTTCATATATTATCTTTCCAATTCTAACATTTAACATTATTATACTTTCAATCCTTCGGCTAACCTTTCCTGTTGCTGTAATGATATTAATTCCTGTTAAGGGTAACTCTTCAAATCTTCCTAACCTGTTTCTATTCTGTATAAACCATTCTTTTTGCATGCATGTCGCATTACTTCCTGAATCGATTAAACCTTTTATATCTATTTCACCTATTTTAATATTTATTTCTGGGTTAAATTCGTTATACCCTCTTCTTCTAATTATCTTGTCCTCCTGGTCACATTCAGTCAAAAATTTTCTATCACATAACACAGTGGTGATTATTATATTGTTTTCAAAATTAGGCCTAAATGATTCTATTAAATTTTCTTCTTTATTAACTTCCAAAATTCCTTTATTTGATTGCACTGAAATATCTTTTAATTTTGATTTATTTTCCCTAATATTATTTATAATTCCAATGGATGTTTCAGTGCTTAACAGTTTAAATTAGGAGTCGCTTCACATACAACTTCCTGTGTCTTCTCTTGTGCCTGTATCATGTTTACATTCCTATTTGTTTGTGGTTCTCTTACATCAGTAAACTTTCTCATATGTACCATGTTTGGTCTGGGTGGGCTATCTTGAAATCTCTGTTGGTTATTTTCCCTTGGTTGCCTATGATATTCCCTGTATCTATATTGTTGTAATTGTGGTCTATTTACATAATTGTTCTCTCTGTGTTGTGGCCTATACAAGTTATTTCTATTGTTGTTATGGTTAAATCCAGTAAAATTTCTGTTTCTGTTAAATTGATTATTTTGTTCCCTAAATGGCGTTTTAAATTTATTTTCTACTTCTGTTTGCCTAAATTTTCTCCTATTCTCTTCAAACTTCCTTACCAGTTCATTTCTCTCTTCAATATCTTCTTCATTTAGAAATCGTTCCATTTCCCTAATCGTGTTTATGTTTTGTATTCGCCTAGCGTCCCTAATTCTGTCGTCGAAGTGTCTCGTAAGTCTCTTAACTATCTCGTCTTCCGAAGGTGTAGGTGTAAGATTCCTCATAATTATTACTTTCTCGATGAAGTATTCTGCTCTACTTAACTTCCCATCTGGCCTATATTTTTCTACCTCTATTCTGTTCCTAATACCGTTTTGTACTTCATCGTTCCAATATTTCTCAATCACTCTTTCTTTAAAATTTTCTATATTGTCAATCTCTTCCCGTACTATTTGCCACCACCTTGCTGCATTGTTTTCCATTGACAAATCAATGATTTCCCTAATATTTAAATTTTCTCTACCTTCTATGCTTCTCCTATTTTCAATTTTAATAATATGCCTCTCTATTTGCTTTAAGTATTCGATTGGGTTGTTGGACTTTCCGTCAAATTTAGGTATACTGGTATCGTTGTTATTATTTTCACAGCTTACATATAATATTTGTGGATTGCCACTTACATTTTTGTTTTGTTTAATATTTTCCTCGGTTTCGTTTAACCTCAAATTAACCTGGTCCAAATTCTTTCCAATTTCTACTATTTTATTGTCGAAAGTTTGATCTAAATTGTTGATTTGTTTTCCCTGTTCATTTATGCTTAATTTTAAATTGTTTATCTCCCCTTTAGTTGTGTCATTCTGTTTAGTTAGTTTGTCCTCCAATTTCTGATAAGTTTTCTTAATATCTTTTTCTAATTCATCTTGGTTTAATAGGATTTGATTTTTAAATTCTATAAGTTTAGTCTCAATTTTTTCATCAAATTTTGCCAACAATTCTTCTTTAATTTCATAAATTTGACTACAGTTCTCAGATAATTTGCAATCTATTTTACTTTCCAATAGGTTTAGGCTTTTATTTAGGGTTTCTGAATTTTCTGCTAATTTTTTATTTAAGTTTTTATTTAGGGTATCTGAATTTTCTGCTAATTTTTTATTTAAGTTTTTATTTAGGGTATCTGAATTTGTAGTTAGTTTATTTTCTAATTTTAATTCTAGCTGGTTTAGTTGGTAGGAATTTTGTTCTAGTTTTCTATTTAAGTTTTCTGAGTTTTGTTCTAATTTTTTATTTAAGTTTTTATTTAAGGTTTCTGAGCTTTCTTTCATTTGAAACATCAATTCATGCAACATATTTAGCATCCTATTTTCATCTGTTACCTTTTCTACAGTTTCCCTAACTTCTGGAAACTCTAAATTGTGTTCTTCTTGTGGCCTAACCTCTTCTACCTCAACTATCTGCACTAATTCTCCCTCTACTTGATCTACATTCCTTTTTACCCTAGCATTTCTTTTTTGTTTATCGGATTCTATTTTCCTTTCAGTTTCTTTAGGCTGATCCCTTAATTCATATTTAGCTTGTTCTGCTGCCATTTTATTTAAGATATTTGGTCTAGTGTTAATTTAAATTTGTTTGAAAATATTAATTTGTTTTATAATATATTAACTAATGTTAATATATTTTTAAATGATCCTAAAAGTTGCTTATATTTCTTAATAACTATATGATTGTACACTTAATACGTCAGCACGTTGGTTGCGCCAATTTATAATAAGATGTTCATGATATATTCTCTTTTTAATAATGCCCCACTAGTTGTGGAAGCCAATTTATAAAAGTAGATTCTATTATTCTCTCCTTTATTATAATAATATTTAATGATTTGAATAATAATATATTCTGTAATATTAAGATCTTCTGTAATATTAAGATCAACACTTACTTTAAAAGACAAATGAAATTAGGCCTTTGTATTACAAATAGTTCTTTATTCTTTAACAAGTAGGCTAAGTTTCAAATTATACTTTTACAAAATTATCTGTATTAATATGTAGAGCACTTATTTATAAGATTATTAAATTTATTTTTATGACTCTTAAATCTCGGGTTAAAGGAATCCTGGCCTATTAAATGTACAATCAGTAACAAAATCTTAAATCTATACAGGATAATTATATCTAAAACTAGTTAATGCTACAAATGTTAAAATGTTCTAAGTCCTAAAGGTGTTTATGAAATTACTTTGATTATATTGAATTTTGAATAATTGTTTTCACTGCAAATAAAGTCACTGTTCTTATGGATGGTTAAATGAAATTGGCTGGATATTACCTTATATCAGTTCTTGTTTAAAATGGTACTTTACCAATTATTAGTTTTATTTGAAATGTTTAAGATCCTTTTCTGCTCTTGGCTGTAGTTATATTTGATTGATGTTTGCTTTTCTTGAGATTTTTAATTACTTTTACGCTAAATTATATTTTTGATCCTCAAAGCACGTCTGAATGCTCCCAAGCCTTATACAACAACTGAAAAGCCATTTTGTTCAAATATACCGGTTCTGAAAAAACAGTGCCGTCATGAGAATCTCTAACAATTGTTTCTGTTGCTTAATTACTTTGGTGGCCGGTGTTTTTACACAAAATATATGAAAATTTATTTATTTTGTTTTCTGTTGAAAATGTTTATGTTTTTATTTGATATTCACACTGATATTGTTTTTACAAGTCTTAGTTTATCGAAATAAATAATTATCTGCTTTATCGTAGGATATATAAATGTTTTTATTCACTCGCGCATATAATCGTAGGAACAGCTGTTCAACATTCATCTACGGATGTAATCGATGTACCGTCTGGATTAGCACAACTTGTATCTTTCAGCACATTCGCCAATAACCTCACTTGTTTGATTTTAAACACCTTTCTAATTATTTACAACACCTTGCTTAATTAATAAACTATACACAATTTTGAAATCTAATTCTATTACAATCTATATTACATGAATAAACTTATACGCTAATAAAATTTGAAATGTGAAACATTTCGAATTTTATTTTAGGCTCACGTCTGCTTGTAAATTAAATTTGGTTTGTATATAAAAAAAAAAAAAGGTAAGTTAAGTGTTATTTATTAATAATAAGAGTGTTTATCGTTATTTTATTATATATTTAGTTTCCTGATGTGAATTTATTTGTCCTTTGAATAATTTTGTCTAGATCGAAATTTTGAGGTTAAATTTAGGCTATCTTAATAATATTGTTTTACATTCTTTTAAATTGGTTTGCCAGGATCCTTTAATCTTTTACTAGTTTGTTCTTACTCAACTGGGTCAAAATGTTATAATATATATATATATACATATATAAATACCTTAGTAAAATTATGCAAAACAGCCCCACCCGGAGACCAGATATCTAGTCATATCCCGTCAGCTTGGAAGCGAGCCAACCACCGTTTGCTTTACTTCCGCCCTCCTACCCTCAAACCACAGATATGATTAGATATCTGGTCTCCCTAGCCTAGATTCGAACTCGGCATCTTGTGATCAGAAAGACGCTTCGTTACCACTAGACTACGGCTTCATGAAATAAAAATGACAAATTAACAAAACTTCAGTTACTTTACTATCGGTATAAATATTCCGTGTAAAGTAAAAGATAGTTTGTCAGCACCATCTAGAAGCGGTTATTGGAAGTTTGCTTGGTACCCTTAAGTTTTAATCTGTCTAATTTGTATGTGTGAGAGGTTTATAATAATAACTTAGATCAGTTCTTATTAAGTTAAGTAATTAATTTAAAGCAATATGCTAAACTTTTAATACAAAATACTGACAATTGAAAGACTAGAACATGTTTTAAAAAATTGGGGAAATCACACCATGTAAATCGTCAATTGAAAGCAAGCACTAGCCAAGCAAGTCCTGCTTTCTGGTGGCATTTGTTGAAACTAGGTGGAGAGCTGATGTTTTCAGACCTGCAATGGTACTCTAAAGTACCTCCATGACTCAACTTGTAAATAAAGCCACTGTTACCTTTTATAAAGGCAGTTAAATTGGGTGGTACTTAAAAGTCCCGTCAGGCGACAAAGGGTTAAAAGACTTAGAAAAATTAGTTATTTTATACGGGAATAAGGTGTTAAATAAAATTATAAAATTGATGAATTTTATGGGTAAATGTAAAACACGGGAGGTGTAGACATTGGTCATGGAAGTCACAATTTTGTAGATTAAAAAATGGTAAAGTTAGAAATAGTTAAAGTTATAGAAAATTCTCAAAATTGATCAAAAGTAAATGAAAAAGATATTTTTGAAAAGAGTAAGAAAAGTTGAATAAAAAATGTTAAATAGCAAATTAAGAAATTTTTGGTAGTTTAAAAGTTAGAGGTAATTGTTAAAGTTTGAAGGTGAAAAAGCACCTGAAAAAATGAAAAAGTGAAAATGAAAAAGTAAACAAGTATTAAAGGAGTAAAGGTT
The DNA here is from genome assembly GCA_018207615.1 of Philaenus spumarius. Lineage (NCBI taxonomy): Eukaryota > Metazoa > Arthropoda > Insecta > Hemiptera > Aphrophoridae > Philaenus > Philaenus spumarius. The sequence continues at coordinate 152,417 of JAGFPH010003185.1, read as the reverse complement.
TTATAAGATAAAAATTTTGTAAATTGTTAATTAATTAAAATAATAGGTGAAAAGGTTCACACCTATATTTTGCTAAAAATAAAATGAAAAATGTGATAAAAATAATAACATAGTGTTAAGAAAGAAATAATGAAATAAAATTGTAAATCTCAATCTAAAGTATCAATTTTAAAGTAAAATTTCAAATCCAAAAGTAAATGTTAAAATAGGCAGTTTTGCAAGTCCCAAAAGCAGAAGAAAAATCATCGGACAGAATTGAAATTTTGGCTAGTAAGCGATAAAACGATAACCAACAGAAAAGAAAAAAGATTTTCCTTCAAAACCAGAAAGTTTCTGCGAGGAAAAACCGCGGAAAACGCGATGTAGCGCCATAAGCGAACCAAACGTTGTACGACCATCACTCAAGTTTGAGAAGAAAGAAAAATGTACCAGGAATACGATTACGAAAACCGCAATTTCATAAAAGCAGTTCCAGGAAAACTACAGGGAAAATAAGTAAAACAATAGGATAAAATGTCTGTAGAGGGAGTAGCTGATAGCAAGATGCAATGTCGAACTAGGAAGTTAGTGGAGGTAGTACCAACCTAAGAACTTTAGAAAAAAATACAAGTAGCATGGCGAGATGGCGAAAAAGGGATAGAAAAAGCAGGGAGATAGTTGGTACTCGGAAGGTGGCAAAACAGTCGATATAAGGAGAGTACAGCGTCAGACGCGGATCTCTCGTTATACTGACTGGGATCAGATGGTTAACTCACTCGGATTATTCACGGACTTATTTTGGTCACTCTAAATACTCACATGGGTAACTCAGATTGTTAGATCACTCTTTTTGGACGATTCTATAAAGGTTTTTCTCTAAGTAGAGATGTGCTGGACTAGTGTATAGTTAACTCTTGGAATAGATATGTGTTAGAAGAATCTGCTATGTTAAAGTAAAGTACTTTTAAGTAGAAGCAGTGTTTTATAAAGGCAGCCGTACGAAATGTGTTAATCGAGCAGTGAACATTTTAATTAATTATAATATTATGAAATATAATATTTCAAAGAACAGTTTTTATAAATATCCATCAAAATTAAATACAATTTAAATAAATGAACAGAGATAGTGTTATATCGGTTATCATTACAGACACTGAAAAAACAGTCGAACAATTTTAAGTGAATTACGCTATAATTGGTAATATAGCAGGTGCGTCTAAACCATTGTAAATGACGTAGTCTACGACAATCACAGGACTGATGTAATGGCGATAACTGGAACACCAAATGGACTTTGAAGGATTACTGGAATAAGAAGCGAAAACCAAATCAGGGAAGGCGCTAGAAGACTTCAGGGAAATTCAAACCAGGCAGAAATTGAGACCACGGGAGACGTTCAACTACACCAACGATAACCGGACTTCAGGGAGGCTGTATTTCCATCAACGTTCCTGGGAAAGGAGTTCAGAGTCCAGGGTCGCAGTAATAAAAGGTCTGTCAAAAAAGTTACGATGTCCCCTATTAAAATTTTGCCTGAGTTAAATTTAAATAATTATTGATACTGGGTTCAGATAGTAAAATTAGGTTTTTCAAAATATAAAATTATCAGTCTTGTAAATTAAATATTTAAAATCATTTTCATAATTAAATAATAAATATTAAAAGAAGGAATAATTAAGTATAAATAAATAATAAATGGTTCTACCTAAAAGAGATAATAAATTGATGTAAATAGTAAAGTTAGTTTAAAATTTGTATTTTGTAGTGGAAAGAACCACAAAGAATTTTGAGTTTTTTTGGTTGAATAAATTTTCTTTTGATTTAAATTAATATAAATAATTTACCTTGTTCAAGAAATTCCTATTATCTAAGTATCCTATATGATAAGTTGTTTTCAGTGTATGATCAATATCGAAGGGCTAAAGCGCAAAGTTGGCATTCGCAACGAAAGTTCACAAAGCACAAATAAATTAATTACTGAGCTGAGCATATTTAAAGTTAATAGTAACTTCAATAATTGGAAGAAAATTAATAAAATATTTTTTATTAAGGTGACTATAGGCATAGTTATCTTAACCAGAGTTATATCTCCTAGGCTATCAAAATTAATTTGCCTTATACTTCCAGTAGGTGGTATAATCTCTTTATTTTGTGACAAGGTAGGGAAATCCTACAGACAGATAAATCGTCGCAAAGAAGGCGTCGCATAGTCTGTCGTCGCAACATATAATTTTAATAACACCCCAAAACATGTTCTGGGGACCATGATCGGTACTCTTTGCTACTCCCGACCTTGGGTCTTGCCATAAGGGCCACTGCAATAGCTCATTTTTCCTATGGAAATTCGCTAATAAATTGTACTAAAAACTATAAAGCTAAAATTATTTAATATTACTCTAAATCGATATAAAAATTTGCTCAACTAGCGTCAGCAGTTCACCTACACGATCCAATTATAATTAAATGTAGTCTCTGTACATTTGCCGTGTTGAAAACACGTATAGAATCGGTTACGTACATTTTGTTGTTAGTAGGCCTTAGTTGTTTCTTCTGAAGGAAGAAGAAAACAAAAAGAATAAACAACATAAATGTTCTCAACGACTTTTAACCTCAAAACACCTATAGTCCACCTGGGCATTTAGATCAAAATCGACCGAAATAAAGTAATTTTTAGAGCCAGCAGATATTGAGATGCAGTTTTCTGCACTGTGTTCAGAAAGCTCCCAGGAAAAAAGTCTATATGGTGTGGTTATACCATTTTCCGAAAAATTCATTCTGGTGCAATAAATGCATTTTGCAATTGCATAATTACTTGCAATATATTATAAGAACGACTGGAAATTCGGGAAAATCGCTCGAAAATCGTTACTCGGGGGTTTTTGGGGATGCCGAATTCAATTCTGGTAATAAAATTACCTGGGGGCGCTCTGGGGTTGCTCTGTGGGGGTGATTGGGGGGTAAATTGCATCGTCCATGAAAATTGTTAATCGTGGGTTTTCGGGGATGCCGAATTTAATTCTGACATTAGAATTACCCGGGGGCGCTCGGGGGTTGCTCTGCGGGGTTGTACGGGGGTGATTGCGGGGGGGGGGGAAATTGCAGCATCCATGAAAATCGCTCAAAAATCTTTACTCGGGGGTTTTTGGGGATATTTATTAAGAAATATTTAAGATAAAGCATGCAATAATAATTTAATAGTTCATGGGCTTCGGTTAGCTTTGGCTCTTTATGGGGCACCCAAAGAGTTCCGCACGAGCGATAAACCTGCGATTGAGCTCGTCCAAAGCTATCGAGGAAAAATGTATGCTGATGCAAGCACATCTAAAAAAGTCGATCTTGCACGCATAATCCCGACTGTCAATGCATTGACCGAGCATATCAAGCGTGTCTATTTTCGATGCCGTTTTCGGGGATGCCGAATTCAATCACCTCCCTGGGCACCCCCGCAGAGCAACCCCCGGGCGCCCCCGGTAATTGAATTCGGCATCCCCGAAAACCCTGGAGTAACGATTTTCGAGCGATTTTTCCGAGTTTCCAGTCGTTCTTATAATATTGCAAGTAATAATGCAATTGCAAAATGCATTTATTGCTCCAGAATGCATTTTTCGAAAAAAAGCATAACCACCACTATATAGACTTTTTTCCTGGGAGTTTTCTGAACACAATGCAGTAAACCGCATCTCGATATCTGCTGGCTCTAAAAATTTCCGATTTACTTCCTAACCTCCCTGGACTAATCATATTGTCCTACATTAGTTTTATTAAATGTCAGACGGAAAAAAACAACTGACAACACAAGAGCATTACGTCGCTTCAAGAGTGTAAATATTGATAACCCCATCTGCACTCTCCACACCACTTTGTAATCACTCCGACTCTTCGTGATGCAAGGCAAAATTTCACAGCTGATAGCTTACTTTGTATTAACATAAGAAACAAACACTCTTCGATATTTGCTTTAGCAATCGTGCAAAATCGTTCTCACAGAAGATTATAATCATGTTTTATATATGCTGAACATGCATAACCTTCAGAAAATATGTGACCATAGTTCTATATCTGTACATGTTCTGCAAACATGTCAAATAGAATCTGATGAGTTCAAATATAACAGTAAGACGGTTCTTATGGAATGGCAAATGGGCAAATATATCGATATATTGCTCTCGATATATTGCTTTAAATATATCGATATATTGCTTTCGATATATCGATATTTTGCTTTCGATATATCGATATTTTGCTTTCGATATATCGATATATTGCTTTCGATATATCGATATTTTGCTTTCGATATATCGTTATGTTGCTCTCGATATATAGATATTTTGGTTTCGATATATTGCTCTAGATATATCGATATATTGCTTTCGATATATCGATATTTTGCTTTCGATATATTGATATTTTGCTTTCAATATATCGATATTTTGCTTTCAATATATCGATATATTGCTTTCGATATATCGATATTTTGCTTTCGATATATCGTTATGTTGCACTCGATATATCGATATATTGCTTTCGATATATTTGCAATATATCGATATATATTGCTTTCGATATATCAATATTTTGATTTCGACATCAATATATTGCTCTCGATATATCGATATATTGCTTTCGATATATCGATATTTTGCTTCTGATATATCGATATATTACTTTCGATATATCGTTATGTCGTTCTCGATATATCGATAAATTGCTCTCGATATATCGATATATTGCTTTCGATATATCGATATATTGCTCTCGATATATCGGTATACTGCTCTCGATATATCGATAAATTGCTTTCGATATTTCGATACTTTGCTCTCGATATATCGATATATTGCTTTCGATGTGTCGATATATTGCTCTCGATATATCGATAGTCTTCTGTCGATATATCGATATATTGCTTTTGATATATCGATATTTGTCTTTCGATATATCGATATATTGCTTTCGATATATCGATATTTTGCTTTCGATATATCGATTTATTGCTTTCTATATATCGATATATTGCTTTCGATATATCGATATTTTGCTCTCGATTTATCGATATATTGCTTTCGATATATCGTTATGTTGCTCTCGATATATTGCCCTCGATATTTCGATATATTGCTCTCGATATATTGCTTTTGATATATCGATATTTTGCTTTTGATATATCGATATATCGATATATTGCTCTCGATATATCGATATATTGCTTTCTATATATCGATATATTGCTTTCGATATATCGATATTTTGCTATCGATATATTGCTTTCTGTATATAGTGTCTGATAACGCAAACTGATCTGACATCGGTTGAATGAAATAACAGACGACTACTTCCGCTCTGATGAGTGATCTGCTCACCGTAACTAAACTACGGCGGATTGGTCACCGTAAGCTGATCAGTTTACTCAGTCGAGGTAAAATTTAAATATTAGACTTTAGGAGTGTTCAATACGATGTTGATGGAATAATCTGTTCATGACGGATAGCAATGAAGTTCATAAAATGATAGTAGAAGGTAGTTGTAATTGAAAAACAAACGTTTTATTAAATAAGATGGTGTTTATTTTTGTTAATGCTCAAACATAATTATATAAATTAAGTATACAATTTAAGAAAAGACTGATTATTGTGTGTACTATTTGTATTTATTTACTGTATATCCTATGGCTTATTATAAATAATTCTTTTTTTTTTCGTTATTTGTTTAATCCACAAGAGAACACTTTAAAATTATTAATACAGTAAATACATAAATAATGTAGGAAAGTAAGTTTTTATATTTTGAACTATCCAAATATAATATGCCTATGTGCTTAAGTCAAAACATAACATATAAATTGTAAAGAAAGGTTTTAAACATAAAAGATGGTTTTCAAAATAACCAACCTTCATTGCGGGTTGCCCTATTGTCTCTGTGTGCAAATAAATCATACACAAATTAACGTATACATAGTACTGATATTATCATAGATCATGAATAATAAAATAGATCATGCATGCATACGGCGGCTGTGTGGCGAAAATAAGGTTGTCGGGAAAATATTGTATGATCGCGCCGCGGGGTAGCGCTAGTGAGAAATCGTTCAAAGCATTGGTGCTACGCACTGCTTCCGTCTTTTCCCCCATAGATCGCTCCACTATCGTCGAATTTCCAGCGTTATTGAAGTAATGCATTGGATCGGAGTTCTATTAGGTTATCCAAATACAATGGTATTACCAAATTCGCTGCCATAAGAACTAAATTTAAAATATTATCTTTATTATCGATAGCCATGACCGCCACAACCTCTCAGCGGTGTATTTATATAGCCTGTTCAGCCGCACTCATCTCTGATCACTTAAACCCTACGTCATCTGTCACCAAGGTCTCTAGATAGAAAAGGTTACCTCATAGTCATGTAAACAAACTCAAACCCCTCGACCCGTTCCCTGTCCAGTGACGTCATTATAGTATAAAAACTCCGCGCTACCATGAAAGATGTATGTTTCGTCGTACAAATCACCTCATTTTTTTAAAAATAGATGTATTAAACTATTTTTGGGGTTGCAGTTTTTTTAAATGATACTTAAGTTACACATTTCAACATTTGTAATTGTAAGAATATATCTTAACCTTTTCAAAAACATTATGTTTATGTCATTAATTTGCAATTTACAATAATTACAAAAGTATAATCATACAAATTTTAATTTATATTTTTACTGACTAAAATTTAAAATAAAAAGCTATCTTGGTAATACATTTTAAATCATATAGGTAACTAAAAAGCAGTCATTAAAATTGTATTTAATATTTTAAAGTAGTAAATAACTAATGAGCTTGACTTGTGAGAAAGTAACTTAGATAAAATAAAACCTGAACACAAAATCTCACAATGAATACGTTTACTAACCTCAAACGCGTTTCAACGACAATGTCGCCATCCTCAGTGATGCACGGGCTACAGTAACCAAACTATAACTAATAGTTACATTGTCGTTGAAACGCGTTTGAGGTTAGTAAACGTATTTATTGTGAGATTTTGTGTTCAGGTTTTATTTTATCTCTTTTAAAGTAGTATTCTTTGGAAAGCTAAATATAAGTATGACACAAAAATTAAAAACTATAAAGGCTAAATTGAATACACCATTCTAAATACTTATACTTGTCTTTTTGAAAGTAAATACTTATAACTAAGTGAATGAACCACAAGTATTTGTTTTACTTGTATTTTAAATAAGTATTCTTTTTACTTACTATTAACATTTATTTCAAACTACAAAAATAAACTTATCCTCGTAATTACTTCTTTTTGTGTCATTACAAGAACGTAATTACTTGTACTTGTAAGTAATTTTGTAAGAACTTGTAAGAAATATTTTTTGAATTGCTAAATTAAAATTCTATTAAACAAATCTCGATTACTAGAAATTGGTTACACACCAATTTTTATACATGTTTTGTTTTAGTAGCATAATTATTTTGATTGTTTTTACAAAAAATTATTAATTTATAAATAACCTAAAATAATTTGTAAATAACAAGCAAAAGATAAATACATCAGAATTAACAAAATAGCATTCTAAAATGTATCTCTCTAAGATAGACTACATATAAATTGTATGGAGTTTATTTAATTGGGTGGCAGTATTTTTATTGAATATGTAGGCCTATATTTAATATTCCTTGCATCAACTGTAAATAAAATATATTAGGTAGTATATTTGTTTGTTTTTTTAACACGCTTTGTGTGGGAAGTCTTAAAAGTTATAGCTTTTGCTTATTTTTTATTCAACAGACTCATTAAGTTAAATTGTTGAACAAAATGTTATTTTCTACAATTTTAATGCAAAAGATAGCCACAGAAATTACTTTTAAGTCAAAATATTAAGACAAAAGAAAATTATAATAACATTTTATATGATTAAGTGGGATTATATTATTTACTATTACAATAGAAACAAAAAATATCTAGGCCTACCTGTGAAAAGATATATCAGTTCTTCCTTCTTGTTTTGCTTTTCCATAATAAAATTTGCAAGTTACAACCGCACAAACGGAACCACCTTCAGGTTTATTTATTGATTTTCTATCCATTGTAAATAATATATTTCTTCTACTTTAAACACTTTGTATACACTAATTTAACAAAAGTTTAAGTTTAAACAAAAAACACAAGCCGTCAAACATTCACAAATGAGTAACGCGTATAAACGACATAAACGTAAACGACAAAACTTTGATCACTGTCTAGTTGTACCAATAACTACGTCACAGCCCCCACTCCACTTTTTTTGATATTTCCCGAATGAGGTAACCTTTTCTATCTAGAGACCTTGATCTGTCACCGGTCTGATTGAACAGAAATTTACCGATCACTCAGTACTCAGTGCGGATGAACTCAAACAGTTCATGTACTGGTATGTTTTAAGTTTTGAAATTTATAACATTTAATTGGAACCATGTCTCAAAAGAAACCGTTTGAACGTCTTCCTGTCAACGTTATTCCCAAAAGTTATGATTTATACTTGAAGCCAAATTTTAAAACTTTTGTTTTTGAAGGAAAAGTAACCATCAAAGTTGTGGTAAGATCTCGTGTTTTCAAAATAAGAAATTTGAAAATGTTAAATGTTTTTATACAGTTCTATTTAGAACTAAATTACGAAACTTTTTTACATTTATGTAAAAAATTACAAAAAATGTTTACTACTTTTTATGTAGACTTAAAGTTGAACTTTTATTTTTCGTAACTGAACATTTTTTGTTTCTTGAGCTAATAACTTTCTAAATTTTACATCTATAATTTTTTTACTGGCATATACAAATTCTTTGAACCTTTCTCTACAAAAAAG